>JAECUM010018064.1:0-65831 GCA_016617855.1 Megalonaias nervosa | reverse complement strand
TTTATCGAAAGGGTGTCTGAGATTGAAGATTTGTTCTGTGGTGCTCTTTACTGCTCGGAAGCCTGCCTGCTCTTCATCAATAAGTTTCTCTGCTTGAGGATTTAGCCTGTTAAGAATTATCTTCATCATGACTTTGCTCGGGTGGCTGATAAAACTGATGGTTCTGTAGTTTTTGGCATAGCTGTAGGTTTCCTTTCTTGGGGAGCACGATGACCAAGGATTGAGTCCATGTGGTGGGCCATACCCCTGTCTGCCATATCTTATTGCAGATTGTTGTTAGGACTGTGACTTTCTCTTCTCCTCTGGGCTCTGCTGGTATGCTGTCAATATCGGCTGACTTTCCTTTCTTTAGTGACCCAACTGCAATTTCTACCTCTTCACGAAGAATGGGGATGTCATCAATTTCTTCTGCCTGACTGCAATTTAGTGCTGCTTGATCTCCTTGGGTCTTGTGATTGTACAAGTATGAGCAGTATTCTGCTCAGGAAGATATAAAGAATTGCAATTTGATTATTCAAAGCATAAAGCGTGAAATATGTAAGTTTCAAAGGCAAGACATTAACCTTTTTAGGTCTAATTGACTTCTAATCGGGTTTACTATTTATCACTGGATCTCCCTAAATTTTTCCAGTAGATGCTTAAAGCTTTTTGAATCAAAAGAACAAGACAATCACGTGAACTAATGAACATAGCATTTTTTCCTTAAAGCCAAATTGATTCTTTTGAATTGAAGCACTTTATAAAAGATCACATAACAAGTTTATAGGCTATACTTTAAGGTGTCATTATGAGATAGATATTTAAGAAACACATTAACAGTTCCAGTATAGGAAAGACGGTCTAGAATAAATCTAATAAACAGCAGGTACACAAAAATATTATAAACAATACAGTGAGAAGACACATGACATAACCGCAATCAAAGAAGAACAAAATGGAAACTCTGCCATGAATATGCCCCTCTAATGCACAATCGTATATACAACAAACATAAAGAACTGAGACTAATTCATGTTTTGTAGTGGCGTGGCTATGAAGCTTTCATTGCTTAAATGACCACAATGTTCATATTACATTGGAACATGTTTCATTCAGCCCATTATTATAATAGTATGCTATCGAGCGAAATATTTAATAGATATTTAGACATGTAATATGAAGTAATTCCAGCTCCAAGTTTTGACTGTGATATATGCTTCATATTTCATACGTTGCAATAAGGTAAACAGATTTCAAAGTGGTTAAGTTGATATATGTGAATTGCTTAAATTAATGGTAAGTTTTGGAAACCCATAAAGGGAAGCATCACCTCTGCGGTCTCAACCATAATGATTTACTCTCATTACGATCCTTTTCATACATAAATTCAACTGTTGTACCAAAAAATATTTTCAAGCATCCACAACAAGTTGAAATAAATAAGTTGAAACATAATAAATTTAAAGGTTTAATTCCTGTAGAAACAGCCATGTAAAGCTTTGCAAACACAACGGCTTTGTGTTTTCTTTGTTGTCTTGTCTATGTTTTGTATTTGCCTTTGAAAAAGACTCATTAAGAGTCGAAAGCGCTCAGGCTAGTTAGATACTAGTTTTGCACTGTTCGTTGTTAGTTTATTGCATTTATCTTAATCAATCCCTGACACAAGTGATTCCTTTCTAGATCCAGTGCACTTGAAAGGACTGTTATTCGCCATATGATTTGTAGCCGTTATATATATATATATATATATATATATATATATATATATATATATATATATATATATATATATATATATATATATATATATATATATATATATATATATATATATGCTGTGAATATTCATCTGACTTCGTGTCCCGGCGACATGTACATGACTAAGTTTAAACATTTCTTTGCATGTCCTAAGAGAACACCACATGGGTTCATTACAATCAGTTTACATTACAGTACGATATCGCATTGGTCTCGGTAGAACGTTTGGTTGAGTGACATGCACGCCAAAACACGCGGTGGCGGGGTATCCATTTATTAAAAAGATATATTGACTGCATAACGAACCTAGAAAATATTAACAAGGTTATCTCTAAAAAATGAGAAATTACAACAAGACAGTTTCCCGGGTCAACTTCATTTTCAAAAAATAAACGACGATTTTGAAATTATACAGCAGCGACGTGAAGTGAGTAGATATATACTAATGGCAGAATATAGATTTATGAAATGGAAGTGTTCTTGACTGGGTCACCGGCCACCCATTTAGTGAATGATTATGGCATTGCTAAATTTGTTCCACTGGTAAGCGTCATTAAGAAACTTAGATCAGAGCTGTCTCGCCAATATGAAACTCAAGCGGCTGTAGGTGTACGTTCGAGATAGTTGAGGCAACTTGTTTTCGATCCAGATAGTCCGATGCTGAATCGTGATGTCAGCAACACGATGGGGTATTAAAACATTAACATAATGTAACGCCTTGCCGCGACACAAAACAAAATAAGTTATTTTTTTAATGGCGACGGAATGGACTATTTTGCTTTTTTTTGCCGGACCATTTCACATCTGGCCGTTTCACGGCCTCTCAGGTACATACAAACTCAGAGTAAATCTTTACATTGGATGTCAAGCATATGCCCATCTTGGTCTGTCAAACGAAATCGTATTCGTGACAACGACGGATTATGAAATCGTAAATAAACGGGATTAACGGGCACTGTCACAATCAAATGACCCGGTGGAGCCACTGGAGAAAAGCTATCCTTGACATGCCTGCGTTACCCACATGCGATCCACCCCTGGTATAACTACCATCCACTGCGTCACAAGCAAGATATACAGAAATCTTTGTCGTGATATTGACAATGCCATACGATACTTGACGACCACCGTGGATTAGATTGTTTTCATGTCGGAGAATATTTGGAGGGCCTCTTGTTTTGCAACATGCCGCAGAAATTTTTGGCGTATATTCATAAATTATGTCATTGAGATCCCGCTGCATTTTATCGCCACACAACCCGGGTAGTTTGAACGTAGGTAATTGGTCTTCGGTGATCTAAAAATAATCAAGAAATAACTTTTTTTGTATACGCCCCTGGGGATGTGGAAACCCACCTGAATTACTGTTTCCCTCATATATTTTTGAAAATATTCTGCATCAGATTTCACCAGTTTCATAGATGCTACTGCATGAACGATTTCCTGTTTAGGATTTTCATTCGGATATTCAACTACATATCACTCAAAAAGCCCTCTCAGATGACTCTGTTCATTTTTATATTCCTGCGCTATTTCATCAATAATTGATTTACTAATGACCCCACAATGAATGCCCTTTCCTTGCTTCTGATTCCGTCAATTTTTCATGATCATAGAGCCAACCGAGTATTTGTTTACCGTCACGTCCGGTAACTACTCCAACGAAATTACTGCCCAGCAGAATACCATCAAAGTCTTCAGGGTTTGACGGAGCTACAAATACGCTAGCCCCGTCCCAATTTTAAATTGGTGAGTCTACCCTAGTTCTCCACTAGAAGTGTCGTCTATGTGGTGGAATTTTCAAGAGTGTATTTTTGCTTGATAAGTATGCCACTGTGATGTGGTCAACATCGACGAGATGAAGGATGGAGTTGCCTAAGAGCATTTGTTTCCTAAATACAACATCAGCGTCCTGGTTAGAATCAACGGCTTTGGTAGCATGAAAATAGTACTTAAAGAGTAACAACGACAATGCCTAGAAACGGTGGATGCGCCATTTTACATAGACTATTCCAAGGAAATGTTAATGAAGCACAGTATCAGTTGTATGAATGTGTAACGGTTGATCGAGCGAATCGCATTGCATCAAAAAAGAGTCTCAGTAACGATTTTCCTCGTTGCGCAAATGCAAAGAAAACTACCAGTTAAAGACATATTGCTGTATATACGTCATGGCAACAATACACTATGTGTGTCGCAGTTCAGAGTTACCACGCTGATGAGAATGATGTACCTGCGCTTCATCAGCTTGCGAGAAGATCAGAAAACATGATCAGACGCAGCGTCAGTGCTCATTTAGCTGTGCATCGTAGTATCGTGCGGTCACTGAGGAGTACACAAAGATGGACGGTCCAGAATGAACCCCAACATTTGTAATCAAGTCAAAACGGATCACCAATAGATTTTACAACGTGCGGGAAATAATTAAGTCGTTGCAACTTAAAATTGATGATTACACCAGAGATGGTCCCGGCTGGGTAATCACCAGGATCATCAGCAAGGACCTTAATGTCTCCAGCTATAATCCATTACGCGTCGATTATACATGGAGTTACCAGCGCGAATCAGAATCAAAGCTGCGTCAAGTTGAAGAACAAATGTTTAATGTGGGCGTTGCTATCAGAGTTATATCCTGCTAAAACCCCAAACCCCCATTGGGTGAGTAATTACAATCAGTAACAGGACACGTTCGATTTCCCCGAGATTGATTGTCCAGTTCATTTTGATAGGACACTGTTGTTTGAGCTGTTCAATAATATTTCCATTAAAGTTTCTGGTTTGGACGAGCACTCCACTGTTTACTCCTTTCTGATTTCAAATACACGATATTAGATAACCTGTCCTTGGTAGACTTGTTACGTATTGGACAAGACCAAGCGAACCACTGCTGGATCAAACTCTTTGTCCGAGTTGATGAGCGGACAGTATGATAGTCATGAAAAGAGAAGATAATAATGTAGACGTTGTTTGCATGGATTCAGTAGTGTGATAAAAGTAACGATTATAAATATGTTGCACACAAATCATGCGACCTGCGATGCCTAAGCGTGATAAACACGAACATTTTATCTTGTTTAAGCTTGGAAAGAACTATTCGTTTACTAGTGGTGATTTAAGCTGATTTTGAGTTGATGTTGACACCGATAGCAGGCGCTGAAACAGATGATGATACATCATCAACAGGAAAGTTCTAGGAGCGTGTTCCTTGTGGTTTTGCTTACAAGGCGATTCACGATAACCGGATGCTGTCTAAACCGCTGGTACTTTATCAAGCCAATGATTGTGTTATCACATTTATCGACGTGTTGCTGAGTGATATTAACACGATTCATCCGGATTTTAAGACAGTGGTCTTACACAATCTACGTCGATATCATTCGCATGTGATCATCAGATGATTTGGAAAGTATCATCAAAAGATCACATGTATTCCAAATAATATGGAAAAACAACCATGCCATTTTAGTTAGGTCTATTGACATTTATAAATAGTGTACAATTAATGAACGCGAGCCTGGATGAATTAGTCAAAAATACGACAACATTTAATCACACCCGACAACGGTTTCAAATTGAACCCTAGCTGTTTTCAAGCAAAGGGGTTCATTGGTATGAACACATAAGAGACAAGAATACGTTGACGTAAACATCGCTGCCTGATAAGGTGGCGTTTGAAAGCACGTTAACCAGCGAGATGATTATGGATAGTGATTACGCGCATTCGCAATGGGTTTGAAATCATCTTGGTTTAAAAGGAACCTTTGCATGTATCGTGATTTACACCTAACCACGGATATGTTATTGTTGGCTGATATGGTTTTAAAACTTACAGAGACACATGCGAAAGTCATAATAAATTAGATCCAGCATGGTGTTCCTCTTCTGAGTTGTCATGGGATGCAGCGTTAAAGAGAAGTAATATCACGCTGCAGTTACTCATTGATGTCGACATGTTTAATTTTGTCGAAGGGGGAATCCGCGGCGACATCTCAACGATCACGCATAAGCATTCATGCGCAAATAATAAATACATGCCAGATTATATATAATCCAAACGAGTAGTCAAAATATATCAACTAACTGACGGATAACATATATGGCTTGGCCATGTCGCAAAATACTGTCAGTAGGAGTATTTGCGTTAACAAATTAGGATCGTTTTAACCAACGGTTGCTGGATTCCGATGATGATACTGGTTACAATCTCGAGCTCGACTTAGAATATCCAACATCGTTTATTGCGGATAAAAAAAAAGTATCCGTTAGAGCCTGAAAAAAATTATAATGCGAAGTCCAACTCCTGAACGTTTATAGGCACAATTAGGCTGAACATACACCAAAGTTGCTACCAAGTTTGATGGACAAGTGCATCGGTTAGGTTTCTAGGTTGGTGTCGCGAGCAAATGCATCATTTTTTATGCTAGCAATACGAATATATGTTGTTTCCTATAAAAGTATCACCATCAACATAGTTCAATTTGCATATCGCATCATTCTGATTAATATTTACAGGGGAAAATGTGTCTATAAATGTCATTAATTGTGGTTTAAACTCGGAATTGAATTATAATATCAATATTTTAAGTCTTATTTGACTGGCATGTCAGTTTTGAGATTCTTTGCAAACAACATGCATTAGATGTGCAGGATATTATTAATATCACTAAAGGGTCTTCATCTACGATTACGTGTAGCAATTATTAGACCAAAATAGAAACGTTAAGTTAGTTCAAAATTTCTGTTTTAATACAGCATTCCTAATTGAGGGACTGGATTCAATGCTACACCTTTTCAGGGGAACAAATACCGTATTCTTTGTAAGATAGATATTTTAAAATAGAAATCTATTTAAATTGTAAGATTCTTTTTGTTGGTATCAACACATGATTCTCATTGTACATCATATATGAATATCTAAAACGATAACAACAATCTAACGTAATGGTTGGAATTGCAATATGCTTTGTAAATAGGATTTATATCGTTACCTGATGCATATGTGATGTCTCAGTGTGGTGTTGTAGATGGATCTTCATGATCCGCCCATCTTTTTGATTGATTTGAATAGATATTTTGACAGCAATAAATCGTACAATATCGCTGTGTTTACACTGTTCATTGTTTACGTGAAAACGATGATTCTTCCATACATTGTTAAAGAGGTAGCATGCACCATAATATCCATTTTACGCGTAGACCGGTCCCCTTTACATGCATCACTGAGAAGCAACCAGGAAATCTATTTTTCTATGACCCCTAATTGGTCTATCGTCATTATTTACACTTATATGTTAAATAAGGGACATCTAAAAATAAGTGCTTACAAAACACAATTGTTTTCCATTCATTCGTGTGCTGAACGTTTGCTATTTACTGCGCACGCGCTGAGACTAAGGCTAAATGAAATCTGATGACATTATTTTAAAAATGATAAATGGTGTATGCATACAATACAGCATACAGCTAATGTCTCCATAAGGCATTGGATTTATGAAGACTCCCTTTTAACAACTTCTTACATTTTTATTCTTCATTTTGATCAGGTTTCTTCTGCGTGTGTGTTTTTACAAATGTGCTACTGTTTCGCCTGAAGTATATACTTTTTGTTCTAATAAATGTCTCAACTTCCTCATTTTCTTCAAACCGAAGTATAGTAGATGGAATGCAGTAAAACAGAAATTCCAATTCATTAAAATTCATTAAAGTGCATCAGAATACACAAAGAATATGGCCTAAACCGTTGTTATTATAAACTGTACGGTTTTAATAATAATAATAATAATAATAATAATAATAATAATAATAATAATAATATTTACACTAAAATGCTAATAATATATTTATCATGATAAAAAAAAAAAAATCATCCTGCGCTTTAATAGTTAACACTAACATTTATTTTCTTAATGTACGGAAATCAAATAAGTACTCAAAATCAATCCCCCAAACACAATATTTTTTTGTCTTTTTATGACACTATGAATACAGATAAGTTAACAATAATAAATAATTTATCTCTTTCGGAATAGGGAGGAAAATGGAGAGGAACACAGAAAACGCTTCACCAGATAGCCATGGCACACCCCTAATATCCCGAACGTCAGAAGCAGCTGGATCTGTACTTGGTATATATAAACTAATACATTCGCAAAATATAATGGATTTGAATTTCATTATTCAAAGCATAAATGATTAAATATATAAATTTCAATGTTATCACGTTAACATCTATCGCGCTAAGTGGCTTCTGACTGCTTTGCTTACAAAAGCTCCATGTTTCTCTGCAGTCTCTTTAAAATGAATTTTCTCATATTATTACGTTCTTCAGAAAGAAATGCAATGAGTGTACCACCGTATTCACATTCAAGTAATGTACTACAACGAAATAGTAATACCACTCCACTATTCACTCTCCGAAACGTGATAAATGATGATACACTTATGCTGCTACTGTCACATTACCAATTTTGAATTTAGCGATTGGATTCAATAATATGACAATGAATCTAGTTTTGTATCATATGTCTCTATATAGCAATGTTCCCAAATGTCGTCTTCCAGATATATTATTACATGGGGCCCCAATTGTAGGCATGTGTCAACATGGTGCTATGGTTTCATGTGATTGTATATGCTCAAATATGAATTTTACTGATGATGTTTATATCTTCTTTGTCAGAATCGACTGTAGACCTTACCGTTCTCAAAGCTGTTGTCGGCTCATTTTCGAGTCTACTTGTAGTCAGTGTACTCTTGAATATCTACTTTATCCGAAAGAGGCGAAGGTAAGATACAAGAAAACTATTTTATAAACTGTGCAAAGTTCACACGTATTTCGTGCTCGTTGACTTTTCTTTGTACATTTGTAGGCCCAAGTCAACTCGAATAATACATATTGTAGAGCAAGCATCTTAAGTGCGTGTTTCGAAAATATTATCTTCGTCACATTCTGCAATTAAATTACGCTGTTTCTCAGGTGTACTAAATGCAACAGATTGAAAACAGTTTTGAGATTGCATTTAGCGAAGACATTAATAGCAATTTTGTAAAGGAGATTTTCATTTATAATGTAAATGAATGATGAATGAGTCCTACACCAAATGCCGTGCGCCTAAAGTCCAACAATTGATTTAATATAACCATACGCGCAGAGTTCACCAATTGATTCAATGATACTAGATCGTTCCATTGCTTTTAAATTACATATACGTAACAATATATATATATATATATATATATATATATATATATATATATATATATATATATATATATATATATATATATATATATATATATATATATATATATTGTTGCGTATATGTAATTTAATTGCTTGTTTGTTCGTTTTTAATTTTATTTGATTTTTATTTTATTCCATTACATGTTATTGTAATGACAACTTTATTCACTGGATTTGGCATTTTTTCAGAAAATTCAGTTCAGTTCTGTTTTAAACCAGCCAGTAGCTTGTTTACATTGTATTAATCGGTGACCTAGATTCACTTTCTGGTAAAGAACTTTTTAAAAATTTTTTTATATCCTTCTCAGTGAAGAAATCATTGATTTCAGTCAAGGTCATATCTGGTCTACGTGTGAAATAACATGTGTCAATTAGGGTTTTCCAGAGGATTGACCCTCATCCGGGACTTTGTTTTGCGTATCATCTGGGCTTATTAACACGTGCTATTCTAGTTATAGTCAGTCGTAATTAATACCTTCGAAGCTGAAAGGTATTTTGTTGTTGCCCGTTTGATTTGAATTTTTTTATGTTTTGGAAGTAATAATTTCTTTTCCCTGGGAAACACTTGTACTCATTCGAATAGTTGGACAAAGACATTTATTGGAAGTTATTCGGAATTCTAAAGCCGGAATATTGTTCTTGGTGATTCAATAAGGAACTGTTGACACATCAACACTTATCAGGTTATAGAGGACGTCATCGCCTTCCATCTTGGAACTTCATTGGGATTCGAACTGTGATTCACTTAGGACTTTTTATTGTCAGGACTTTTATTTAATAATTCTAGGATTAATTTTTGATTAGAGTCATAAACCGTAAGTCCTTTTTCTTATTTTTACCTAGTTTTTCTAAGGAAATAAATTATTTGTTAAATTTTACAAAGCTTGTTGGCTTCACTCGTTTTTTGTTACTTTGCACGAGCCTAGACACGTAACAATATATATATATATATATATATATATATATATATATATATATATATATATATATATATATATATATATATATATATATTTCCTCGTATTGCGCAATCGAATTGTTGATTTAACTTATATAGTGGCATTGAATAATATTGATTCAATAATGGAACATGTGTATTTTGTGGCTTCCATTTGACGAACAAAATGAATTTCCAGTTACGCTGTGTCGTCGAATGGACAATAGTGACAACTCATGGCCCGTCCCCTCAAAGAAGTCTGCTTAAAGCGGCCTCCTTATTCTTATAAACCCGTTGTCCCAGAAGCTTTGATCGTCATTGCGAATACACCAATACTGTCCTCTGAGCCAAAGTCATCGAACCCAGAATCCGCGTTATATGATACCACACCGAGTTCAACGATTCCCAATGAAGACAGCTAAAAATATAATGACATTGCCATGAAGTACATGCCACACAGTTGAGTACGAATAAATAATATACATATTACATGAGAGACCATGAACATTCTTCGTTATACATTAAATAATTTCACCAGAACAACAATACGATGTCATTTTTGGAATAACTACGTTCGTACATAAATCATTATCTGACAAGAATAATCTCACTGACTTATAAGAACTCCAACATTACTCATCCTTTAATGCATGCAACGTAATTTTAAATTCAGTTTGTCTGTTCGTTTATAAAAAGCTAAGTTGAAACAGATTATATTATATTGGATGGCATGACTTATGCCATTGTGTAACATATGTCTGACTCGCTGCAAAATTTAAAAGAAATTTGAAACATCCCATCTATAAAACAATTTTCATTTCATTTCATTTCTCCCGTAGCCTGGCAGGTCGTAGGGGCGTCACTGATGACATTGCGAAAATCTCTTCATTTCGCTCTATTTCCACTGCTCGTTGAGACTTTGCAAATTCATGCTTATATCCTCTTTGATTCTATCTTCATATCGCTTCTATCTGCCTTGCTTTTCTCTTCATTTTCATTGTGCCCTGTAGAATTGTCTTTGACAGACTGGATGAGCGTTAGACGTGATCATATCACATTAGTTTGCGTTTCTTCACGGTGGTAAGCAAATCTTCATATAGTCTGATTGCACCTTGGATTGTAATGCGCACCTCCCCATTAGAGACGTGAACTAAGTATGAGATTTTAGGATTCTTAGATAACATGTCGTCTTTAATTTCTGGATTCTTTCCTCTAATTCAGCTATTAGGGTCCATGTCCAACATCCATGCTGAAATATGGACGTGACGAGGGAGAGCATAAGTATGAGCTTGGACCAGGCGTAATGTTGCTATCATTCCAAATAGGCTTCAGTCTAGCCAATGCAACTGTTGTCTAGGTAACTGAAGCTTGTCAATGTGCACAGCTTCTGTACATTCACTCTTATTTTCTTTTGGATACAACTCGGGTTGCATGTCATTAGCCTGGTTTCTCAGTGCTTATCTCCATCTCATACCTTAGTGGGGCTTGGTTGAGACGGTTCAATAAGATTTCCGCTTAAAACGGGCAGCGAAAATTTTATATTTCACTTACAGCTGAGGACTGCTCGAAACCTGGATATCGTCATGACAAAACTCGTTGCAGAGTCATAAAAGAAAGTGCAGTTAATGTACAACTAACCTAGGCGTGAAAATCCACTGCCAGAGAACTCGAGACAATCGCATTTCTCACTGCACTTTACGCCTTAGGAAAACCGAACCCAGTGTTTTGAAATAACTTTAACTATGGCTAAAACAAAACCACTCTCTGGGAAAGCTATACGTGTCAACAAACTTCGACTACATTTATGTCCGTTTACAGTGTATGCACACTTTACTACACACAAAACAGAGCTTTCATAAATATTATAACTAAAGATCAAACAGAAACGTTTTTGTTGGCCCATAGTACTACTTACGAAACATTTGTTATCTGCAATTGCATTTCTAGAATATCACTTCTAACTTATTAATGGTATCATTATGCTTATTAGGGTAGAACTACTCATTGGTTAAGCTAGCCCAGGTATCTTTCGAAACGCGCCTTTTTATTTTGAATATTGTTTATTTATTTTGATTATCACCATTTAAACTTCTTTCAATACTCCACCAACATTATTTTAAATGTAAATTTTCTACATATTGGTAGTATTTGATAAACATTTTGAGTGGATAATTGATAAAGATAACATATTTGAGGATCAGAGGAGGAGCTATTAATTGGAATCTTTCGACATAATTATATAGACATAATATCAAATTGTGTTGCCCTTTTACCTTAGTCGACATCTTGACATAATATAACAATTTAAATATCTAAATGTGTCGCTTATGCATAATCCAGTAAACGCATTGCAATCATTAACTCGTCTTCGTAGCGTATAATAAATAAATTGCCCTTCATAACGACTTCAGCTTAGCGCATTCATTATGAAGAGGAGTGCTAATGATATACTCGATGTCTATTAATATTTCTGCTGTTTAAAAATATTAATATTAACCACGTGATTATGAGTTTGTTTTTCTTTCAGTTGCTTACCCCAAACGTTGATAGATATCTGACCTATTTTGGTCTGAAGAGTTCTCTAAACATTTGATTTATCGAGGCTACGACAAAGACCTAATTGCGGAGGCAACCCAAAGGGCTAAACAAACAAACAGTAATGACCTACTAATATATGCAGAGAAAGAAAAGGCTGATAGGATACTATTCATCCTGACTTACCATCCAGACAACCCCAAAGTAGGCAAAATCATCGGGAAACACTGGCCCATCGCGGAATCGTGTGATGCACTAAAGTTAATTCTTCCTCCCGAACAAACCTGGAGTAGCCTACCGAAGACCAAAATTCCTCAAGGACATCCTGGTCAGGGCGAAGCTAACGCCAATCACTAACCAAGACCACATTAGTCAATCTGGCCCCTGTGGCGATAAAAGGTGTAAAACCTGTCAATATGTGATTGTTACGTGACTAGGCTCGTACAAAGTAACAAAGAAAAGAGTGAAGCCAACAAGCTTTGTAAATTTAACAGAATAATTTATTTCCCTAGAAAACAAGGTAAAAATATGAAAGATGACTTACGGTTTGTGAATCTAATCAAAAAATCAATCCTAGAATTTAAAAATATAAGTCCTATCACTAAAAAGTTCTAAATTAATCAAAGTTCGAATCCCGATGAATCAAAGTTCGAATCCCGATGAAGTCCCAAGATGGAAGGCGATGACGTCTTCTATAATCACTTTTGTGTTGATGTGACAACAGTTCCTTTTTGAATCCAAGAATAAATAATCTGGCTTTAGAATTCCGAATAATTTCCAAAGAATGTCTTTGTCCAAGAATTTGAATGAACACAAGTGATTTCCAGGGAGAATAAATTATTTTAAATAAAAACTCAATTCAGATTTGGCAACAAGAGTAAAAACACCTCTGAGCTCTGAAGGTGCGAAATTACGACTAAAATCAAATCACTATAAAATGCTAGTTTTAAACTCAAGTCTTGATAATGTGACGGGGTTACGTGGTCACTTAATTTGAATGGCACAATAAGACCACAGGCCAACTGTCACGTCCGCAATGGACGAACGAATCTTACTATAAGATTCAATACTAAAAATATATAAAAAAAAACGTTGTTTGCAACAGAGCTGACTACGCAAGCCAATATGACCTTGACTACGACCAATGATTTTCACTCTGTGTTTACCAATTTTGAATCAAGGTCAGAACTAGGTCAGCGAAAAATACAATGTAGCAATCAGTCTTGTTTACTGTGAGAATAATAAACAAAACATTCAGAACTGAACTGAATTTATAAAAACAATCAAATCCCACAGACAAAACTATCATTACAGTAACATGTAATGCAATAAAATAAAATAAAAAAGTCCAAAGCAAACAAACAAATAATTAAATTACATACCCGTAACACTTCCCCCCATAAAGAAAAAGAAAGATTTATGTAATGAAGCTTTCTTTTCACCATATGTTAATTATACAAGAGGTACAAAATTACATAAGAAGAACTTTTATGAATCATACAAAGTATGCATGAAATAATTTCTATACACGTGAAAGTGCATCTGCAATTAAATTGTCTTTCCCTTTAATGTGCCTGATTTCAATATTACATTCCTGTAACAAACGTCTCCACCTTAATAATCTTTGATTTTTATTATCTTGTCGATGAAAATAAGGGGGTTGTGATCACTAAACAAAGCAACCAGAGAAGGAGCTGAACTAATGTAAACTTTAAAATGCTGTAATGCCAATATTAAAGCCAAACATTCCTTTTCGATTGTTGAATACTTCCTTTGGTGCTTATTTAATTTCTTAGAAAAATAGCATAATGGATCATCAACACTATTGTCATCTTCTTGAATCAATACTGCTCCAACCCCAACATCACTCGCATCAACAGATAGTTTAAATGATTGACTGAAATTTGGAGCTGTAAGAACTGATTCACTTTTAAGAATGGCCTTTAACTTGTCAAAAGCCTCCTGATATTTCTTAGTCCAAAGAAACTTGTTTTTGTTTTTTTTTTGCTCAATAAATTTATCAGGGGTTCAGCAATATTAGAAAAATTGGAACAACATTTCCGATAGTATCCAGCCATACCTAAAAATCACATCAGTTGCTCTTTACTGACAGGCACAGGGAATACACAGATAGCCTTGACCTTAGCATCTATAGGTTTAACTTGTCCATGTCAGACAATATCTCCTAGAAAAGTTACACTAGCACGGCAGAACTCAATTTTAGATAAATTGATTGTCAAACTTGCATCAGTGAGTCTGTCAAAGAATTTCCGAATTGTTGCTAGATTTTCTTTCCAGCTGTCGTTGTAGATGATGATATCATCGATGTAAGCATCACAATTATCTAGACCAGAGGTAATCATATTCATCAAACGATGAAAGGTACTTAGAGAACCGTTAATCCCGAACAGCATTACTTTAAATTGATAAAGTCCATCTGGAGTCAGAATGCCGAAATTTCCTTTGCCCTTTCCGTTACTGGAATTTGCTAAAATCCTTTCAGAAGGTCAAATTTGGTGACATACTTAGCATTTCCAATTTATCAATGCAGTCATCGATTCTTGGTAATGGAAATGAATCTGTTTTAATCACATTGTTCACCTTCCTATAATCAGTGCACATACGGAAAGTTTTATTAGGTTTGGGAACAAGTATACATGGTGAACTGCAGTCACTTTTAATGGGCTCGATGAAATCATTCTCCAATTATAACTGAATTTCCTTTTTCAAGTATTCCTGTTTGAGAGGGTTCATCCTGTATGTGTGTTGTTTCACAGGTTTGGAATTCACAATTTAAACGTCATGAAAAATTGTGTTTGTTCTCGTAGGAACATCTGGAAATAAGTGCTCATAATCAAATAATACCTTTTTAAATTCATTCTTTTCCTGTTGTTGCAAATGCGAAAGTTTCTGGTCCAGATTATTCATAATTTCCGAATTTCGAAGATTTATTGCAATATTAGAAAAATTGGAACAACATTTCCGATAGTATCCAGCCATACCTAAAAATCACATCAGTTGCTCTTTACTGACAGGCACAGGGAATTCACAGATAGCCTTGACCTTAGCATCTATAGGTTTAACTTGTCCATGTCCCACAATATGTCCTAAAAAAGTTATACAAGCACGGCAGAACTCACTTTTAGATCAATTGATTGTCAAACTTGCATCAGTGAGTCTGTCAAAGAATTTCCGAATCGTGGCTAGATGTTCTTTCCAGGTGTCGTTGTAGATGATGACATCATCGATGTAAGCATCACAATTATCTAGACCAGAGGTAATCATATTCATCAAACGTTGAAAAGTACTTGGCGAACCCTTCATCCCGAACAGCATCACTTTGTAACGATAAAGTCCATCTGGAGTCACGCATGCCGAAATTTCCTTTGCGCGTTCCGTCAGTGGATTTTGCTAAAGTCCTTTCAGAAGGTCAGATTTGGTGACATACTTGATATTTCCAATTTTATCAATGCAGTCATCGATTCTTGGTAATGGAAATTAATCTGTTTTTGTCACACTGTTCACCTTCCTATAATCAGTGCACATACGGAAAGTTTTATCTGGTATCGGAATAAGTATACACGGTGAACTCCACTCACTTTTACTGGGCTCTATGAAAATCATTCTCCAGCAAATACTGAATTTCCTTTTTCGAGTATTCCTGTTTGAGAGGGTACATCCTGTATGTGTGTTGTTTCACAGGTTTTGAATTTACAATTTCATCGTCATGAAAAATGTTGTTTGTCCTTATAGGAACATCTGGAAACAAGTGCTCATATTCAAATAATACCTGTTTATGTTCATTCCTTTCTTGTTGTTGCAAATGCGAAAGTTTCTGGTCCAGATTTTTCATAATTTCCGAGTTCCAAAGATTTGTTGCTCCAAAATCGATAGAGTCCGATTAATTTCCTTCAGTTGAATCCCCGGTGAGTGGGACAGGCACAATTAAATTAATTGCATGATTTACCTGGCTGTCTCACTCAATATACTGGTACTCCCATTGATTTATTTAGGTCAGAGTACTATTAATATAATTTAACTGATTCATTTTCTTCTTTACTTTGCAAGGACCGTAATACCTAATTTGAGAAAAATTTGAGACATGAGCAAGTGAAAATGAATTCTATTACAAGACTAAAACAATTCTCTCCATTAAACTTTTGTGAAACCATAATTTCACTTTTGACATGAATTGCTGAGTGCCAAATTCAAGCATAACAAGCTAGAAAATTCCAGACATCAAATTTGACCCTTGATCAGATTGGACAGATTTGGGAAGGTCGAATTGAGTAAAACACTTTATCAAAGCTTTTCTTTGTGTTAGTGTTTATATTCCTCAAAGGAATTTCCTCTGGGAATCTTGTTAACGCACACATAATGGTCAACAAGTATTGGTTGCCTGCCTTGATCTTAGGTAAGTGACCAACACAATCTACCATTATTCTGCTAAATGGTTTGTCAAATGCAGGTATAGGTTGTAGATGAGCCTTTGGTATCTTCTGATTGGGTTTTCCTACCATTTGGCAAGTATGACAAGATCTACAAAATTTACAAACATCACGTTTGATTTTTGGCCAAACAAAATGAGTCAAGATCTTGTGATAAGTTTTATTTATCTCTAAATGACCAGCCAGAGGTGTTTCATGGGCCAAACTAAGTATTTCCTGTCTGGTTTTGGAACTACAATTTGCTAGTTCACTGACCATTTGTAGCCAGAAGGTACCTTGGGAGGAGTCCATTTTCTCATAAGAATTCCAGTTTTAATGAAATAACAGACAGGTACTTTAGTAGCTTCAGTTTCACTAATGACCCTTTGAAACAAACAGGAGATCTCAGGATCTTTTTCCTCTTCGACGACAAGTGATTGTCGTTTATCACCCTGATTAGAAAACAGAGAATGAGTAGTTAAAAGAGGATCACTGTGATCAATACCTTTTCATTGATCCAAACAAGGAGTGAACGTGACCTCATCTAAAGCCTGCCCAATACATGTGTCAGCTAAAGGAATACTTTCCTTATCAGAATCATTCTCAAGAGCTTTCTTTGCCATAGCTGTAGTAACTGTACAAGCTGGTTATAAATCAGGGACTTCTTTTTCAACAGGATCATCTATCCCATCCAAACAAGTCTTGTGAGTTACAAGTGGATTAACCACAACCTTAATTCCAGCTGGGTCGTTGCCTAGCAACAAATAAATGCCCTGAACGGGTAAACAATACACCATTCCGACTGTCACTGGTCCTGAAACTAAGTATGATGACAAATTTACAGAATGGAGAGGAACATTAACAAAGCCGCACTCAACTCATTGAATAAGAACACTCTCATTAGAAGAAGACTTCTCAGAAAAAGGCAATATACCTGATAATAAAAGACTCTGAGAAGCTCCTGTGTCCATTAAACTTTTAATAGGGATAGGATTGGCCAAATCGCCCAAGAGTGATATAGAACCCTTCGACATGAATGGTTCATAATTCTCCATAATAAAATCAGACTGGGGTTTATTAGACCCACCAAATGAATTGCTTTCAATACATGTCCTGACCTTGAGCCCTAAAAATAAGAGCATTTGGGATAGGACTCTCTTGATTCTGATGCTTATATTTCAATTTGAAGGAATCAGAAATAACGTGTCCTTTCTTCTTGCAATAGGTACACGTAGAAAGAGACAAGGATTTGAATCTAGTTTATCAGAAGCTTGATTTTTAGAAGTTGTGCCAGACTGAGTTTTAGAAGTAGTCGTATTAGGCTGAAATTCCTTTTTGCCAGTAGACTGCTGAGTGTAAGACTTACCTACAACGGGAACTTTATGAGTTAAGAAATACTTGTCAGCAGCAAGAGCAGCATTTTCCAAGGTTTCGACCTCATGCTCTTCAAGATGAGTCTTAATGTCACTAGGAACACAGTTTTTGAACTCTTCAGTAATACAAGTTGTTTGAGATTTTCATAATCTTGTTCAATTTTCTTGGCTAAGCACCATCTCTTAAATAACTGCTCTTTTTCTCCTGTACATTCAGCATAGGTCTGTCCAGCATCCTTTTTATAGTTTCTGAATTTTTGCAGAAAAGCCTCAGGGACTAACTCATAAACCTTTATGATGCATTCCTTAACCACATCATAGTCAGCACTTTGCTAAGCTAACAGTGAATGGTAAATATCGCTAGCTTTATCAACAAATACACACTGTAATAATTGATTCCAATGCTCTCTTGGCCATTTCATATTTTCAGCGACCTTTTGAAAACGAGGAAAATATTTGTCTACTTCTTTGTCTCTGAAAGAGGGCACGAACCTAATATTCTTTGTAATATCAAAACTTGAATATGTATGTGAAGTGGAAACGTGCCTTTCACTTGCCACCTCTATTTCTTTCATTCTAATTTGAAATTCCCTTTCATCCTTCTCCCATTGCAATTGCATCTGTCTCTCTCTCCTCCTCCTCAAATTCTAACTGCATTTGTTTTTGTTTCTCTGTTTCCTGTCTCTCTCTCCTCTTTCGCAAATTGTAACTGCATTTGTTTTTCGTTATCTCTTTCCTGTCTCTCTCTCTCCTCTTTCTCAAACTGTAACTGTTTGTCTTTCTCTCTTTCCTCTCTGTCTGTCTGTCTGTATGTCTGTCTGTCTGTGTCTCTCTCTCTCTCTCTCTCTCTCTCTCTCTCTCTCTCTCTCTCTCTCTCTCTCTCTCTCAAATTGCAACTGCAATTGCTTCTCTTCTTTCTGTAAATGCATTTGTTCTTTTTCTTTCTCCCATTGCAGCTGCATTTGCATTTGTTTCTCCTCCTTATCTTTCTGTAGTTCAATCTTCCTTACCTCTAATTCCATCTTGTATTTCAATTTTAATTCCTTTACTTTTATGTCAGAGTCTGATACAAACTTACTGACCGAGGCCAAAACACTTTTATCCAAAACATTCTTCTCTACCAAATACAGGATCAAAATGTTTTTTATTTCTTGCTTCGTTAAAGATGCTTTTGCTTCAGAAAGATCGTATTTTCTGTCAAGTTCAAGCAATTCATCCTTTTTTAAACTATTCAGCTTCTCTTGAGTAGGATTTGTAAAAAGTTTCCACTTTTGATAACATTGTGAAAAAGGCTGTTGATTCCACTAAAAATATTAAACGAAATGTGATATAGTACATGGGATTTACAATATTCTGGAAACTAGGGGAATTTAAATTTCAAAAAACAATTTTCTGAAATATTTTAGCCAAAATTCAAATATACCAAGGACAAGAATCCCAAGTTTCTTTGTTACGTGACTAGGCTCGTACAACGTAACAAAGAAAAGAGTGAAGCCAACAAGCTTTGTAAATTTAACAGAATAATTTATTTCCCTAGAGAACGAGGTAAAATATGAAACGTCCACAATGGACGAACGAATCTTATTATAATATTCAATAAGGAAAAAATGAAAGAAAAAAAAAACCGTTGTTTACAACAGAGCTGACTCTGCAAGTCAATATGACCTTGATTACGACCAATGATTTTCACTCTGTGTTTAACAATTTTATATCAAGGTCAGAACTAGGTCAGCTATAAATACAATGTTGCAATCAGACTTGTTTGCTGTGAGAATAATAGACAAAAAAATCAGTCAGAACAAAACTATCATTACAGTAACATGTAATGCAATAAAATAAAATTTTAAAAAATCCAAAACAAACAAACAAATATTTAAATTACATATCCGTAACATGATAGAGTCCAGGACATTTCAAGCACATTGACTAGAGAAAAACTGGACACACATGGGTCAAAGAAGATGTGCAAAACAGAGAATGTAAATTAGCTCATTACGTGTAAGATCTGTAGCATTCAGTATATCGGAGAAACTGAAAAGCTGCACACAAGGATCTATCTTCATAGATCTGATTGGATGACAAAGAAGCTGTACAGAAGCCCAGTCGCAGAATACTTCTCCTGCCGTGGCCACACTTTCATTGATATAACACTTACTGCAATTGCTTACAACCCCAACTGGAGTTCCAAAACCAGGAAAGAAAAGGAAACTTACTGAATACGCCGCCTTAGAACATTGAGACCAAGCGGTTTAAACCAAGAAGACTACAAAAAGGCAGCCATGCACAAATCAAATTATCTTTCTGCAGCCAACACATTTTCTTTTAAATAATTCTCTAAATTTGCTTATTAGTCACCCAATAACCTATAATTACTACTATAACAATGAAATTATTCGGGATATAATTCACGCGTGCACAAATTTAAATAAAATAGCAGATGTTATGGCTGATCGATTTCTAGGTCAATATAGAATATTTTCTAGCATCCGCAACACATTGAAATAAACCAGACGAAATATGATATATTTAAAGGTTTAATTCCTGTAGAAATAGTCATGTAAAGTTTGCAAACACAACGGTTTTTCTATTTCTTTGTTTGTCTTGTCTATGTTTTGTATAGCCTTAGAAAAAGACTCATTAAAAGTCGAAAGCGCTGAGGCTAGTTAGATACTACTTTTGCATTGTTCGTTGTCAGTTTATTGCATTTATCTTAATCAATCCCTGACACAAGTGATCACTTGCTGGATCCACTGCACGTATAAGGACTATCATTCGCCATATGATTTGTATTCTTTATATATATATATATATATATATATATATATATATATATATATATATATATATATATATACTCTCTCCGTCTCTCTTAGAATGCAAATAGATAACACTACAGAGCTACCTTCTGCAAATCCGATGGCACACGAAGTTGAGCGCGAGAGATATGACACTATATCCGGGGTGCTTAACACTGAAATGAGAAGTGTACCAGAGACACACAGTAACATCCCCACCTCCACTACATCGTACACATCACCGCTCCAAGACCAGGATGGATACCTAACACCCACAATAGCTGGAGCAAGTGCTGCATACGATTATGTTGAATGATTCCAAACGGAGAGGGGAAGAGACAGACAGAGTCTTGCCGTGACGGGAATCGGTTCAGTGTGATTTACCCTGATGCTTCACCTATTAGTTTAATAGGTCATTCTTTCAAGTTTTCGACATCAAGCAAAATATTCATTCATTCATTATCGTTTCTGAATAAAGATTGACTACATATATACTTAGCGAATGTAATGTTACTAATGGGTTTAAAAATAATTATTATTTTACAGTCTAGAAAAGGTTTTATTTTTATTATTTGTCAAAGAAACATTGAAGTATTCTCGCCCCTAATCCAATTAGTGACAAGTCAGATGGGTTATTAATATATATTATTGATTCTATTTTTTGCACATCTATCTTATTTCTTCATTATACAATAGTGCTATTTTTATTTTGATTGGATATGTTTTAGGTCTGAGAGTATTGTTTAATATTGTTACGCAAAATAATATCATCAAAGTTTTATTGGTACTGTAGATATTGATAAAGAATATGATCTGAGATCATATATGAGTGATGAAAATACAATCAAAAGGAACGAATTTGGGAACTCTGTGGATTTTTTCTATAGTTTCTACGTTTGATGCTGTTTTCACCTAATTAACATTGGTAATGTATGCATCATTGATCTGCTTTGCTCGCTAAATAATAATGAGACTGTATATTTAGATAATTACTTAACTGAATATTTATGACTGTTTTTAATATCTCTTGTACGTGCTTTCGCGGTGAATCATTCTAATTAACTGTAAAGAATTAATTTGGATATATTATACAACTTTGTTTAATATTGCGTGCATTTGTATCTGGTTTTATTAAGTTTGTTTGTGTATTAGATGACTCCAATGACGTTTTGTCTTCACTATTTGTCAATAACTTTAAAGGCGGTTTGTTTTAACTTGCTCAGTATACCCTATATATTTGTGGATGACACAGAGCTTTGGTACATGGGGCGATAGATCTGAGCATATGTGTAATAAGTTTGTTCACCCATCAGCATCCTGAACGACGTAATATATGGAGTGAGAGTTTGATTAAACAATTCATAAAAATAATGGTACAGGAGCAAATTTCATTTTTTAAGTCCTTGCCATACATTTGCGGAGAGTGAGGATAAGGTCGTTCCCCACGTGTGTAAATTTGGAGGACCGTTTTTCTCTGACAAAGTTTTCGATGTCCTTCATCAGCACTGTTTGGAGGATTGTAATAAAGCTTCTTGTACCAGCTGCTTCGACGCTCACGTAAGGATTTACTTCTGTCCACTGTCCCAATTGTAAATAAAGGGGGTGGAGGTGCGGAAAGGTATTTGGGAATTGGGTTCCTTGTCGCGTCTCTTATCGTACTACCTAGAGATTTTTGTTCGAGCTTTTCAAGATGGATAAGCGATTGTTGTAAATGCGTAGTTAGGCCACAGTCATTTTACTGAAATAGTTTCGACAGCGCCTTTTAAGGAGAAGTTCTAAATCCCTTTGATCCACATATCTTTGAGAATTTTATACCTCTATATAACGTAGACACGTGTCGTATATAGACCCACATTTTACGTTTTTCATCTTGCCCGTTTTTCGAACTATTTCTGAAAGCAAATTTAAAAAATAGATACTTGGACACTCAAATAGTCATCACTCCACTCACGTTGCTTGGGGGACGCAAACCGATTGTGCTAGCTATATTTTAGGTACGGATTCAATCCACTACTTTCCAGGCATACTGGGGAATATATTATATTAATTTTTAAATAAGGTATATTGTTAGTCGAGATTGTCATTGCTATCATATCTGTAAAATTTTGTGGAGTTCTATATATCTTTGTTGACTAAATATGTGGCCGTTGTTGATTACCAATAAAGATTTATAAATTCATTTTGTTCACTTTGGGAGAATTCATTCTGTTTACTTTGGGGGAAATCGGCTCTTCTTGTCCTTCATCAAAAAGACGCATTTGGAAAATCAAAGCATTATCGACTCTTCAGCTTCACTGTTTGATAAATTAAATTACAATAAGCGCAATAAAATACTGTTCTTGTCCTCTGGCTCAATTCTGGGCGACTTTGTTTTCTTTAGGTTGTCAAAGGGATTAGTTTTGGAACAGAGTTGATATGTACTACTCCACTCACACAGTTTGGGCATTTGTATTGAAGGTTTGGATGATAGGTATATGGTTACCATTTATGGCCTCTTGGAAACTGCTTGAACAAAATCAAAACGGGGTATATATCAAGGTTAGATTCCTTACTGTTTCACTACCTACCCAATCACTTGGTGCATTTTGTATAAATCATGAAAGCCAGATACGTGGCTTGTGTGATTCGTTTTTAGATTTATTCACAAATCGTTAACAAAGGCATATTTCGTAAATAGAATTCGTCTGCAAGAATGCTCAACCTCCGCCTTTGAGGACTAGTCAAACAAAGTACGATAATTTTGACGTTGGCGTAGATGTGCCAGCATTATCAATGGAAGTGTGTTCTTTTGGTAACTGAGCCCATCGTCGTTCTTAGCTACAAAATGCAACCTCTGAAATTATATATATATATATATATATATATATATATATATATATATATATATATATATATATATATATATATATATATATATATATAAGGGTTGCATCGATGTGCAATAGCATCAAGAACTTCATTGTTCTTACATTGTCTGTCATTGAGCTTTGCTGTCACAGAATAAGGCAAGAAATAACTTGGTTTCGCCTTAGAACGATTTGATCATTTTCGTCGAACATGCGTACAACGTTACCTAGGGTGGATAATTGTTTCTTTAGTTAAGCGAATACAATAGCATGTATCTCGTCCTAGATTGCTTGTGGCGAGAGATACAAAGAGCACGGTATGCACGAGTATTTTACCCTGACTAGTACTTATTCTCCTGTAGATTTAAGGCAAATTTCTTCACTAATTGACACATTGGTTTTTTGGGATTTTGTCAAGAAGTGTATGTTCTCCATTTTGTTATACAGCCATAAGAGTAAATGTTACATTTTTATTTTATTTGATATGTAAAGCATATTTAGTTTTAATGTCGTAGCGTGAAATGTTGCCTTTACCACAACGCGCATTTGAAACGTTGTGAACTTTTGAATTGTTCCAAGTTGCTATTAAGAGTTTAATTTAGTAGCATGTATCTATAGTGTTACGACCCTGTAGTTAAATTACATGTGTTAAAATTTAAATTCTTCTAATTCTTTGTTTCATTTTTGCTTCATTTTTTCATCATTAAATATTATTATTATGATGATGATTATGTTTGCATGGGTCTAATAGTTTGTTAGAAACATCGTATTTATTTAAAACGTAAATGTGACTCGTGTAAGCACGATTTTTGCATGACGGCTTTTCGTATCAAGTAAACAGTGAGAAAGAGCTATGTAAATGATTGGCTGTGACCACGTTATTACTTGTTTACGCTCTTGTAAGGTCCAGATGGATTGCGAAATCACACGTGTACTCCGTGCGTGTGTACATGTAATGACGCATTAGCTTGTTTTAAATGTTCAGTTACCTGTAAGAAATGTTTAGTCGTAGTCAGTCATAGTTGAGAGTCACATCATAACATCTTGTAGAGTTTCTAATACCTTAAGGAAAAGGTATTTCTGTGCTGGAAAGAGGTGTTTGTTCATTCGTACGTATTAGGAACAACATGTGTGTTGTTAGTGGTGGTAGCTGTACTTCATCTACTTTCTAAATTATTTTCCCTGGAGAACAACCCTACTGTCTTTGGACAAAGACATTTGTTGAAACTATTTCTAAATTGGATCAGAACAATTCAAATTGTGCTTCACAGTGAAAATTCTGGACATTTTGTGTTAACCTTCGTCTGACGTCATCATCCGCCATCTTGGAAGGGAACTGAGATTCAGACTATATCAAATTAGAACTGTTAGTTCACAGGACTTATGTGTTTTCACAATTTTAGGACAATTTTTGAAATCTTCTTCGTAAATCGTAAGTCTTGTTTCATCTATTTACCTTTTCACCGTGTTTTCTAGGGAAATAAATTATTTTTGTAAAATTTACGAAGCTTGTTGTCACTCTTTCTTTGTGTTACTTTGAACGAGCCGATACGTAACAATAGACTTTAATTCCGTACCTGTTATTATGACCGGTTTGGTTTTATTTTAGCTGTGCGTGTGTGTGCGGGTATATCAGGCTGTCTGTCTGGTCGTCTGTATGTCTGTATGGGGATGAAAGCAGGTGTGACCATCAAGGTCATACAAGGACGGAACTGCTGACTTGTAAACTTGTGCGCATGGTGGATCCATGAAGGGTGTGTATGGCCAATACAAGTGTGGGCCAATCCAAGAATTTAAGAGAACTGTGTGGTTTGACAATGGACACGTAAACCAGGTCAAAATGTTTCGTTTGCAAGTTTTTATAAATATTTATGAGTCATACGTGGTTATGAATTGAACGGGCTGTATAAATGACTGAGTCAAGAGTTATGTGTTTGGTACACTTGTATACTGATTCAATCATATTTGTTTCAATTGATGTTTTAATCGAATACAATTGTTGTTACCTTCATTACTTGAGGGGGGCCCCGAGTGGTCGGGTGGTCTAAGGCGCTCTTCGTTACGGATCACTGCCATCTTACCTCTGTCTGCGTGGGTTTGAGTCTCGGATTAGGCTAATGTGGGTATGTGAGAAAGCTTGCCAGTAGCTTCTCGTGGGTCGGTGGTTCTTTCCGGGCTTTTCCCGTATTCTTCCTCCACCAATAATACTGGCTGCCATGTATAGCCTATCGTGTGCTGAAAAAATGGCGTTAAACCCTACAACAACAACAACAACAATCATTATATGAGATTATGTGAATCCCACTTTCATTACATAAGATTCATATAATCTCCCCTTCATTTTTGAATATATGAATCACGTTTTTGTATTTTTGTATTTCCATTTGTGAAAAATGTTTTTGTTAAGTAATCGAATGAGTCGTGTGTGCGGAGCGTGAAAGAATCACTGTATATGTTGTACAGGATATATATATTTTTATCAACTAATTTCATAAACTTCCATCTCTCATCACATTGTGTTGTTGTCATTTAATCGAAGCATCCATTCAGGTCAAATCCTGTTACATATATATATTGGTTTTCTAGAAGTTTTTCCCTGAAGCACAAACTAGATAATGGTCATAAAGGGAACATGTTGGGACGAAAGTCTCCATTATAGACACAGGATAATGTTAAGAATCTAAGTCATTAAATATGTAACAGACAGATGTAAACCCAATAATTTAAATCCAATCAACTTTCAATTCATTTTCCTACAATACAATTCAAAGCCACTTACAGACCTCCAGTTTTTGTGAATTAAATTCAAAATAATCCTAAATTTCATAGCACATGTTCACAAGATAGAACATTCCTAATGTATTCCAGCTGTCCTGAATGTCCCGATAGAGCACACTCATACAATCCATTATCTCTTTGAAGGAACTCACAATAATCCAAGGTAGTGTGTGTAAGATGAACTGGCAATGTGCACTGTAGTAATTGCAACGAACATTTTTAATAAATAATTCCTCTTGATGTCAACAACACAAGTGCGAACTCAAGTCGATCTAAACTGGATTTAATAATTTACTTTTCATCTCCCTTTTGATATATATTTTCACATGATCTACGTCATAAAATAGTATGTAGGATCCCAAATGAAAATACTATTCTAACAGTTTATGTAAACATTATGTTTAGAACCTAGAAGCAATTACAAACGTTGGCACTTAAAGTAAATTTAATATATATCACAGTACGAAGAATAAATGTTACTGATTAACGCCATCAGTTTGTCAGGTTCAAGATTAGGTAACTGTATTTTTTAATGAGATTTTATAAATCATTCCATTTACTTATACAGCCATATATCAAACTGAAATCACCAATTAATAAAAGGTCTGGATGAAAATATTAGAGCTGATATGAAAATTTATGAATGACGTTGAAATTGGACACGAATATGGCATACGGGATAGAAATATAATGTTCATTTTCTATCAAATATGCGTTGTCAGTTAACGATTTATATGAATATCAGACTACAAGGTTTGTATCTGATTACCTACACTCACATAAAAAATGATGCATTTTATAATGGTGTCAATTCATTTTTAGAAACATAACTTGAAGGTATAATATAACTACCCGAAGACCACGTACGACTCCTCTTTGTTTTGTTTTTACTGAGAGGGACGTGTGTGGGGGTGAGATTAACAATGTAACAATATGCAACATGAAATAATATTATGCCTTTAGTGCCAGTCCTCTGACAACAACACATGAATACAAATTGGAGACAACCAACATGCACACATTAATGCATCACAGCACGAAATGTAAACGAAGACGGCATAATAGACCGTTAGAGTAAACATCTCAAGTGTAGAACTAGGATGGCAGTGGACTGTGTCCTCCAGGACGAGGGAGATTGTCGCATGTCAGAGTAACCGAATGTATGGTTTGAGGTACAAAAAAAATCTGGAAAGGAAACTCTACCACTGGGATCATATCCTCTTAGTGGGAGTTGGGAAAATGAGCCAAATGTCCACACGTGATCAAAACATCGAATAGCAGATAGTTCAACCTAAGTATTGTTACGAGTCTGAGCTCTTAAAAGAAGTAACAGAAAAGATTGAAGACAACAAGCTTTGTACAATTTAACAAACAATTTATTTCCCCTGAATACTAAGTGAAAAATGAGAGAAAAGAACTTACGGTATTGCGAATTAAATCCAAAAATAATCCAAGAATTAAAGACACAAGTACTAGTAATAAAAAGTCCTGAATAAAACTCAGTCCTGAAGAGATCCAATATTGAAGCCGATGAAGTGTCTATTATAGCCTGCGAAATGCTGATGTGTCAACAGTCTTTTGTTGAATCACAGAAATATTATTCCAGATTTGAATTCAGTATAAATTCCAATGAATGCCATCCAAGAATTTTGTCAGAGCACTTTTGTATTTCCAGAGAAAATGATCACTTGAATTCAATAATTTGAGGAAAATATAATTCAGCCCAAACTGGTCACAACAGAATACAACTTAAAAGTGCTAGATGTTAAAGCACGACTTGTAAAAACCTCACAGTCGCAAGGTAATGTAGTTCTCTGCTTGGCCTGAGGTCAAAATTAGCATTTTCCAAAAACAACCATTACCTAATTAAAATACCCTTTCTAGAATGATATAATGAGTGTTGTTTATTTACAACACAATTGCCTACATGATTCACTAAGGAATCTCCAAAACCCTGACCCTGATCAAAATATTGACTCGGTCTTGTTCATCTAAATGATAATCCTGATAATAAGCTAATACACAGAGAAAATAATGAAGCAATTAATAGTTGTTTACATAAATGAAATAAAAAATATAAACAAACGTCAATCAGGTCAAGCAGTAATGAACTCAATTTTGGAAAGGTCAAGTCCAGCAAACAATGTTGCATTAAAAATGCATGTAATAAAATAAAAATTTAAAAACTAACAAACAACAATTAAAATGAATATACAAAACAGTATAACAACAATGATACAGTAATCCTAATGCAAGTTATATTTTGTTTTTCGGGAATTCCCAGTACACAAATGACATTGGATATAAGATAAAAAAAATCTTTCATATTTCGGTAAAAGTAGGTGGATATCTAAGGCATGTAGTTAAATGTGCTGGTACCGGACTGTGAGATGTCAACAGATAGGAAATGAGGAGTTTCCTCGCTTGAATTTGAGAATCACACACATATCGAACACAACACAATGAAATTGTTAAAAATTCAATTTATGTATGCGACATTGGGCAAGATATCCAAGTGACTAATCACTAGTGCTGCAGATTTGGTTGATCAGATCGTATCATATAGAACGGAAAATATATATCCCTGGATTGTATTCCATATGTTTTGATACATTAAGATATGAAATAACAGCGCCCGCTGCCCTCCTGTCCTGTGCTCATATATTCTACTCTCCTGGATCATGCACGATACCGAGAAACGGATGGAAGAAGACCATACATAGAAATACAATAATATATCCATACGCTTAGTATGGACTAATTCGTAGGAAGTCATAAATACTTCTCTCCCTTGTTTAAAGCTGAGTAACGGCACAACAGAAATGTTAAATTAAGTACTAACGGTAATTATTCAATAAACTACGACATAGACACGCTCACTTGTTTACCACATTAACTTGAATCAGTATGATGTGTTTGGTACACAACATAGCACAACAAAATGGACTCGGGGAGTATTTTCAATAGCATCATTGACCTTCTGTTAAATGGTATCTAGTTTTCTTTACAGCTTCATCTTCATAGATACCGACTGTTTTTTTTTTCTGTTTGTAAACGTGGATTAAACATATATATATATATATATATATATATATATATATATATATATATATATATATATATATATATATATATATATATATATATATATATATATATATGTGGTGTGTGGGTGTCTGTGTATGTGTGTGTGTGTAAGAGTATGGTGCGTGTGTGTGTGTGTATGTGTGTGTGTAAGTGTATGGCGCATTTTATTCCTGCCACCAGTTTTTGTTGAATGTGCCTATCAATTTGGCTTGTGGGAACCATACAAGCCATTGGCAGGTCATGTCGGCTGCCTTGGTGTGGCCTTGACGTTAGAAAGTAACCATCAGCATTTTCCTCGCTGTCTGCGTATCTGTCTATGGATGGATGGATGGATGGACGGATGGATGGATATGTATGTATGTATGTATGTATGTATGTATGTATGTATTCATAATACTGCGTAAGGCATTTCTTTCTTTTCTATTTTTAGAGTTTAGATTTCAGAAAATTGATTAAAAGTAGTATTTTATATTCTTTAACAAATAGAGAAACCTTAATCTTTCTAAGACAAACATCTAGCGATAAATGGCATATCTTTCAGCAATTGAACCCTACATTCAATCAGTTGCATCGATGACACATGTAATGCTTTCAAATGTGAGAAGAACAATTTATATACAGCACTAATTCAAATTGGTCTGAATAGGGACATCTAGTCGAGATAATGATTTACAAAGCAAACCTTTTTTATATATAATTCTCCTATTTGTGCGAACAAAAATTGAGGCTTTGGAGTTCAACTTGTATCAAGTACAAATAAACATTATGAAGAAAAAAAATGGAGTAGAGAGAATAAGGTAGAGACATATTCGGGGATTGGATGTCATTTTGATTCAAAGAATGCTGTACAATGCTGAGTATCTTGCACAATTTTCGTCTTTTCACAATCCCAGGTCGTAAAATGTATACTACAGGGCAGAACAAATGATTCAAAGAATGCTGTACATTTAAACTTTGCGTTGCATTTTTTGTGATTATGCTTTCATATATCAACTGTTATGTTCATGAGGCTTCATACACAAAACAAAACTTTGTTTTAATCCATATTACTCATTTCGAGTATCTTGCATAATTTTCGTCTTTTCACAATCCCAGGTCAAAACACGTATACTACAGGGCAGAACAAATGACTGTAATATAACACAGCACCAATACTAACTTCATTATCCTCCTATTCTGGAAGAATCACATCATGTTTAGACAAAATCTAAACACGTGATGTCAAATTAAATACAGAAGTGCTTAGTTTATATTTTTATTCACTGAAAAAAGTATAAGTTTTGTTTGTCCGAACGAATAAGTGTGATTGAACTACTAAAATATCATAGAAACCTAGATGTCTATTTCATTATAATGTTTCAACACATCATGAACAAGAACAATGGAAATCCACGATGTACAGGTCGCTGTATGATGACCTTGACACTATGCATTCTAACTATATTTCTGTATGTCTGGATTTAGTTATTTTAGGCATTTTTAACAAGGATAACATACGTCGATCAGAATATCTATAAAGAAAGGTCTATTGAAGAAATAACTGTCACTGTTGACGTATAAAATTACAGGCTTTGGAAAGATACTGCTTTCCATGGATATTATGAGTCAAATTTATCGCGTGGAGTTGCTCTGGCAGAAAGGTTGTATTTCTAAGATCTGGTGACTGAGTTTTCTTTTCAGACATTGGTCTCTGCCACCGCCATATAAATACTTCTAGATTCCAGTATGTCAGACATATGCTTTTGTTGTTTGTTAGATTGGTGGCAGGGCATATTCATGGCCTTGTACATTTTTATGACATATCAGTTGTACAATCTCACATCATCGATGGAGCCTTCTCGCAACCTCTTGATGGTTGTTTTCCGTCCAAAATAGATTGAATTCATTCCCAGTAGAGAAGCTTTGAATAGCAAACGATCAATGTTGCTTTCATCTGACTGTGATAGAGTGTCTGGTGGTAGAACTGGACCTCGGGACGGCACGCGGCGAGGGGTCATCTCTGGAATTATAACAACGTTTACCTAACATCGGTCAGGCTTCTACGATGTTGCATCTACACGGGGTAAAATTTCTTTATATTCGAGGTGTTTTGTTTGACTTTATGTATCTGTCCCGATATAAAAGTATTCTTTTATACCCTTATCTTCCTAGATTATTGAATCCGTCATCCCAGTACTTTGACCTTACATGCAAAAATTGTATTAGGCCATGAGCCTATTGGGCCAAATTCTTTCATCTAGTTCTAAAAGATATTTAACATTTTGACTTGTAATTCTCTTCTTCGTGGCATAACTATATTTGTACTTTCATACATTATTTTGAATTCTAAAAATCAATGTACCAATCAAAAATTAGAGTCAGGAATGTACTCAATCAATAACACGTATTCCTCTCCTTGCAATGTTATGTATTGATACAAATAAACTAACAATCGTTTGGTTAATTTTAATAGATATTCGCATATAATTCAGCCGCAAAATAGGGACAGTGGTTTGTCTCCCCCGTTCATTGTTGTGTCTGAGGGAGATAGTTATTCCATACTTTGCAATTCATGTTGCACGCTCCACTTTATCAGTTTTGCAAGTGGATCAGTCCCCGTTAGAACAAACCACCGGCTTCCAAGCAAAATTGTGTTATATGTGGCCTTAGCCTCGTTTATCCTCGTTCTAAAAGATTATATACTAAATAAGGGTGATCTAACAATTAATTCTAATAACAAAGCATTAAGAATTTCATTATTTCTTGCAGAAATTTCCTTCATGCTTGCTTCACGCACAACCAAATTAAAAATTATTACAAAAGTGTTACGTGCATGTATTACAGAATATAGTTAAAGCCTCTAAAACACTATTGATTTATAATGATTCAGTTTTGCAAACTTCCACTTTATGAAAAGATTTGATAAAGATCTTAATGCGTCGTTTCAATCATGTTGCTTCTTTGCACGATAGTGTTTCTTATTCGTTCGCTTGAAAAGCATATATTTTTCCGATAAAAGTGCAGAATTTCAAAGGTTTGTTGAATATCCAATATAACTTGGAGTCTCTCAGAAACCTAACAATTCAAATTCATTATAATGTCTCAGATTGCACAAAGATTATAACGAAAGCCTTTGTCAGTATTAGACTTGTTGTTTAATTAATGAATATGATAACATAAAACTAATAATAATAATAATAATAATAATAATAATAATAATAATAATAATGCTATTATTTTAAATAATAATAATTATTATTATTATTATCACTGTCATGGTGACAGGTGTTGTTGTACTCACACCAATGTATGTATGTATGTATGTATGTATGTATGTATGTATGTATGTATGTGTGTGTGGGTGTGTGCTTGTGTATCTATGTCTATTTTTCATGTTTCACCATTGTCACGTATCTGTAGATTCTGTTTTAGGAAGGGTTGATAGTAGATTTGTCTTATAGTTGAATTGCGTCTTCGCTTCATAGTAGAGCCGCGAACATGCATGGATATATTCGGAGAGAAATATGCAGTTATATTGATCTCTAATTTCCAATTTCCAAATATTGCTTTTTTTATAATGCCAGTCTCCAGATCCATTTAATATTGTTTAAATTTAACTTCAGATTACAAATTTATTTACATTTTTTATTGAAATTAATGATACTGATATTTCTTCACAATATCAATATTTCAGCTTTAATGTACCTTGGATAAGGATCTTGTGATAGAACGCATTTGTTTGCATTTCAAAATATTCAGGGTACATTCTCACATTCATGATCTTCAATTCATTGGGAATACTCTATAAAATGGGACTAGTGATATAAACAATAGGATAAATTTGTCCTTAGTTCACAATTCTGTAGCTACTCTTCCCTTTTTTGTTTTAACTTAGATAATGTATTATTTATGTTCTACAAAACCTATTAGTTTTGCTTGTCTATTACTTGTTTGGGACCATAGATTCGAAATAGTATGCATTGTTTAAAGCATCCAGAACAGTACTTGCTTTAAGGTGATATGTAATGGAAAATTTCGAATAATAATGAGTAATTTTCTGCAAGGTGCACAGTCGCCAACGACAAGTTAGAAAGTAGATAATTATAAGGCAAAGCTCGAGTGTAAATATGATAACTGGAGGTCAGAAAGCGCTGGATAATGTATGATCCAGGAAATGAAGTAATGTGTATTTTCTGCACTGTATATTCATAGAAATAAGAAGTGGGCGGGGTACTTTATTGTCATGTGTTGATGGTTTTTAGAACCTGAAATCAAGTTAAGGACGGTGCTAATGAACTCACAAGATATTAAGGATTATTACTTAGAATATGCTTAAAAAGCTATAGGATGTGGTTGGATAAAGAAACGGAAGTTCAGACACAACGCTTTTGGACCCAGATCTGAAGATTAGTGTGCTGCAGAATATGAATTTGAAATTTCTACTTGATCGCTTGGATTTTGAAGTCATTTCAACGTTTTCAAGTGTAAATCTTTCATGCAAGCAAATAATAATATTGCGTCCATAATGCAGGAAATTACAAAACAATACGCATGACAACCCTTATAAGGCCTAAATTCACAATTTCAATTTGAAGTGTACTAAGGAATCATATTGCTCTCATTTATATCATTCTTAATTCTAAATATTAATCTTTTGTGAAAATGTGAATGTGTGTGTCTCGTCTATTTTGTCTTGAAGTTGATTTCTTCGTTGTACTTTACAGCTCAAAAGCATCAGTTTTGTGACACATTCGTATATGATTATGATCGTGTTTTCCCAGGCAGAGCACCTTACACGTGAATTTTATCCTGACTTTGACCTTCTGTTGTGAGCGTAGCGCACAAAAAGTACAAGAACCTGCCGATCATCATTTGAGTATTCTATCACAATACTCAAAATAAATATTAACTTGAACACATTCTCGTAGAAAATGTAGTTATGATTGTAGTTACGTGTGGCACAGACTGTTCTGAACCGATCAAATTAGGTACATGTACGGCTTGCTTAATCTAATTTCCAGATGAATAAACCGTTGTTGCAATTTTAAGTTTTTGGAGTTCATATTCTCAGTACCATTTCTAAAGGGTAACTGAATTCAAGATCAAAGATGAGTCGATGGCTATATCATTATTTTTATATATGTCTCATTTTATCTTATGGATGAGAGTTGACCTCACCTGTTCACATTTGTGCAGTGCACAATTCGTATCCAACACATTGTTTTTTGAAAGTTAAAATGTGTTTAAACGTCATCTAAACTATTCACTGAGTATTACAATCCACCACGTTAATCCTCGTTATTTGGTTCGGAAATACAAGAAAACTAATCCTTCATTTTGCTTCAATGTAGGACAGAAAATGTGCACTCTCGGGATCAGATCCGTATGCCTGAGGCAATATTCTGACCATTGATGGAAACATTTCTTTCCACACCGATGACTATGAAGTTTTATATTATTTTTTCGTTCTGGAAAACACTAAAATACACAAATAAAAAATTGGAAAAAAATCCCCATATCCTCACCTATCACATGATTTCTTTAATACTTGTGATTATACGTCTGTAAACAATAAAGAATTACTGTTTTCTTTCGGAATAGAGAGGGAAATGGAGGTTGTTCAGCCATGGCATACTATTGGTATACAGAATATCAGAATGATCTTGAACAGATATTTTCCTCCTTTGATGGCGGACTGAACGAGGACGGCATATGTACTTGGTATAAAGAACACAATATGTTCGTAAGAGATCACAAGTAAACTGCAATTTAAAAAATGAATAGTTAAATATGTAAATTATAATGATTTCATGTTAAATCTCCCCACTATTAGAATATTAATTGCTTTATTACATATTGCATGATCACCTAAACTCTTTTTGAGGAGTAGGGTTGTATAAGAAAATAGAATTTGAAAATATCCCTTTAGTTTCATTCCCCTGTGTTATGTATTTTTAATTTATATTGTGTGCTTGACTTTTGTCCGAGGTTCAGGGTAGTCTTCTGACCTACCTGACTATCATCATTTTTAAAGATGTTTATTTGACCTAGCCCTGTTTAGGACCTTCTGCTCTTCTGGAAGCGTACTTGTTGACAATATTTGATGGAATTTTTGGTGTTAGTAATTATCCCCGTCCAGGACATTATATATTCATTCCTATGTTAATATCCGTGTTTAGAATCCTGTTTAGCAGTGTTCATTTAAACTTAATATAAATTATGAATTTAAATTAGTCATTGAATTTACAAAGTGTTCACTAACAATGGGATTGAACACTAATTTGAATGACTGTAAATTCATTTAAAGTCAATTCAATTTCAAGGCTATTGTACTTCATTCAGAATATTCCACACTTTTGGACTCGTGAGGAACATTTAGAATTTGTTGGGATTTAAATCACAATATTGTATGTTAATGTTTCACTTTATATTCTAGGGAAATAAATTGGTTGTTGAATTTTAAAAAGGAAGAACAAATAAAAGTGTAGATTTTGCTTATTTCTGTTATAGAACTTAAGACCATAAAGTCGTAATAACAGACAGATGCACAGGAAAAACAAACGTTGCGAAAACAAATATGCACTCAGAAAAGCATCACATCGAAATGAGAAAAAATTGATTAATGGACCTTTAGGAAAAAGGTCACAGAAGAGAAAATTAGTGATTATATATAGGGTTTGAGACCACCAAATTGATTGTATATGACAATGACTTCTGGGGCTTGGGGTGGTCAAAACAGATATATTCGGTTGATCTTGACAGCGAATCATGTGTCATAGGGTTTCCTTGGATAAGATTTGTTAGCTGCACCCATTGTAATCTCAACTGAAAATCAAATAATTGGTAGAGGGTGGTCGAGACACGTAGTCCTGGGTTCCGTCAATTCTCGCTTTCTACAATCCCTGTGTCAAGCAAAAGGACTACTCTCAAACATTAACATCAGTATTTTCGTTTCATTTAAATTCATAACTATTACTGTTTGAATTGCATTTGACGTTTTTCTTTCGTTAACGAAATCAACGTTCGGTTCACTTCATATTATATAAAGCATCTTATATGGCTCGCATTTAATCACTTCAGTCTCTATCTTATATCTCAAGTACTGGGTAATGTATAGAAAAACACTATTGCTCTGGGTTCAAATACTCCACTAACATGAACAATTTCTTATTATTAACTGCCTGATCATTGCTTAAATTATTGTATTGATAATTTTATAAACATAAAAGATAAACACGAATACAATATGTCAGTTTGTGACCTTTTAACATTGGTTAACAAAGTGTAAGGCAAACAACTCACCGCGAAAAGGTTCGAGCGTTACTGGGATTGCGAATACTCTAAAAGACATCATGTAAATTTTGAAATCTTCAACATTTGCGGCAATGTTCTGAATCACGAATTGTCACAATCCTTGTCCACGTCCAAAAGGGCATTGACGCTGTTTATATAACTGATTGGAAGTGCGGTGGAAAGCATTCAGGACGTAGATACAATACTATTGATTTCGTCTACACACTGCCATGATTTGAATTACGTGTGTTCCGTTGTAGGATTGACACGTTTTGGCATTTGGGTTTTATCTCCTTCATGAACGTGAGGACTGTCCTCCAACATACCTTACGTCAACCGTTGTTTCCCTCCTGTAGACCAGCTTAGTAGTCCGTGATAACAGACTCCTGAGCATTATAAACACATCTGCCTTGTTTGTACTGGACCGATTGATCGGTAGTCGGACGGGTGTATGAAAGATGACACGTCAATTGCATTCCATCCAGTTGGCGGTTTAAGTCAAAATGCAAGCCATCACACCACGCTTTGCAGTTTTGGTTAGATCGGGAAGCCTGTCGTTTCATTTTCACCGACAGTGTCTGCCAAATTCTTACATGAATACTGTGGATGAGTGTCCGCAACAAGCTGATATAGGCTGTTTGAGACATAATACATTTAAAGGTTTAATTCATATAGAAACAGCCATGTAGAGTTTTGCAAACACAACGGTTTTTGTGTTGTATTCGTTTGCTTTGTCTATGTTTTGTATATGCGGTTGAAAAAGACTCATTAAGAGTCTAGAGCGCTCAGGCTAGTTAGATATTAGTTTTGCACTGTTCGTCGTCAGTTTATTGCATTTGTATATATATATATATATATATATATATATATATATATATATATATATATATATATATATATATGTGTGTGTGTGTCTGTGTGTCTGTGTGTCTGTGTGATGTACGTGTGTGCGTGCGTTGGTGTGTGTGGGTTGCTTGAGCAATATTTCAAGCCTTTGTACAACAACGTGAGGTAAATCTTTCTTTCGTAGTTTTGGGAGTTCGTGTTCAAAAACTTGATGGGTAACAGTAGGAAATTATGCATAAGAGTATCCGCATAAATCTGATTTAGTGCACTAACTTAAAATTTTCTCCGTGAATATAGTTTTCTAACCTTGAGACAATGGGTTTGGTTTCAGCAATGGTACAATTGGTTCAATCAGTGTCATCATCGACGCAAATCTTGCTCATGCCTATCTATATATATTTTTTTAACTATCTATCTATCTATCTATCTATCTATCTATCTATCTATCTATCTATCTATCGATCTAGCTGCTATTAGACCACATACATTAAAAATAGCATGGCTTTTAAAGTGTTGGTATCAAGCAACTTGATATACAATATACCAATTGTGTTGGTATATCAGATTGTGATCCAAAGATGGCGCAATAATACGCATATATGACTATTTTTTCAGCATGATGTTACATTTCAACAGTAGGCGATCGCTTCTTTATTCTCTAAATCTGTGATGAATTTCCACTGATTAATCATTCGCGTTCTATACAAATAACCCTAAAATATTCCTAATCACCGTCTTCTAAATGAACTATCATGGTGTAGATTTCAACTAATCCTCTCTCTCTCTCTCTTTCTCATGCATCCGTGAGAGAATCTAAAACATGTGGAGTGAGAGAAAAGAAAGAAAACTGAACTTGAACCAAGTAACCTACAGATCCTGGGACTTTGTAACGGTTAGATGTACACATTTCATTGGAATTTAAAACAGTGTTCACAATAGCAGTGGTTCATAGTTGTAATAACATGTCACGACTTGTATGGTACATTTATTTGTAAGGATGAATAGATATATTGTAATCTGTTTAATGATTTGTTTGTTTCTTTTCTTTACTTTTATTTCTTACTCATATTTTATAAAACCTATGAATATGGGTCTAAATACCTAGTGTTTCATAAAAAAAAAATCCTTCGGAAGGCCGCTCTACCATCCTCTGTCCTTCACTGTGGTAAAACTAATATACTGACAGACCAACAAAGAGAGAGAGAGAGAGAGAGAGAGAGAGAGAGAGAGAGAGAGAGAGAGAGAGAGAGAGAGAAAGGGGGGAGAGAGGGTAGAGAGATGTAACGTCGTGTTCGTTTCTTATGATGACAACGGTGATGTCATCAAATCTTGTTTTCCAGCCTTCGACAGAGATCAGCTGAGCCACGTTTGTCGCCGATCAACATCGGATTAATTAGTACACATATGGAAAATGGCAGGGTATATAATTTTGAGTGAGAAATTACATGGTTCATAATGTGATGAAACGTCGATATTATCTGGATTTAAAAGAACACAACGATGTTTATGACCAAATATCTTTCAAGATTCACTAGTTTTTTTAATCCGGTTATTTGGCATATACGTTGTTTTGCCCGTAACAGGGTAGTAGGGTCTATAATGTGCCATGGGCGGATGATATAATTACCCACCAATAGCATTGGTATATCAAATTGCTTTATACCAACACCTTACAAGCCATGTTGTTTTTCAAGTTTGGGACATATATATATATATATATATATATATATATATATATATATATATATATATATATATCGTGTTATGTGATCGAGATAAGAGGAAGTTATAGTGAACAAGTATTTGCATAGAAGTCTATTACTTCGTGGGCAAGTATGCTGCGCACGTGGTGCAATTGATTTATAAGATAAGTAGATTGTTGGTGCCGTAACGTGAAGACCCCGACATGAATCTCAGTAGAGGTGAAATAGATATTATCTGACATTGACGAACATAGTTTAACTTCGTATAATTTCATTTTACGTTGTCACATATTTTTCAGTATGATCTAGGAACGACATGCTTCCATCTGTATTTAGTAGATTAGTAAATATATAAAACAAATAATGAGATAGAGAAAAGGTAAGGCTTGAGAGAAAGAAAAACAAAAATAGAACGACAGACTAATGAAATGAAAGGAGATTAATAGTATAAAAATGTCCTATATTTAATTAAGCAGATAATGCAATAGACACATACAAATTTGCTAGTGTGAACATAATCACTGACCAGACGAGATACTGCTTTTTCTTTTCCTTGAAGATTAGTCTAAGTTAAATATGCAATTCCAAACAGCCATTATAACAGCAAATAGCTCCTACGGAGTAGACTATCCCCCGAAATATGACCTCCACTTTCTCAACAACATGAAGGAGCCAGGACATTTATCTTAAATGCAATCCCTTTCGCTATTTACCGTAAATTCGAAATCGTTTTGTCTTAGGACAAAAACGTATTCGAGTAAATCGCTTTCAATACATTAACTCCACCCGACACCTAAGCAACAATGACACATTTCCCGATAGATCTACTACTAAGAGGTTTCTTTCTGGAGGAAAAGGTATTATATAAAAAGGAATTTATTTTAACGAGGAAAACGTTGATAGAAGGTTAGTTGGGACATTGGATATCACACCAGTGAGCTTTCGTATGAATATAAGGTACGTGCAGGAGACATTGTTAGTAGTCCAATTTCAATGCTTTTCTCTACAGATTTCACATCCTGTAAAATTAAAATTGGCATCATTTCAATTGGAAATACTTCACACATTCTTAGTGTAACGCATACTACTCAGTTCTAGTATATGTGTTGAATCAATATTGAGAAAAAACTTTTTTTTAAAAATACCCTTTTTCTCAAGTGGGTTCTATGACGACGCACTCAGTGTATAAAAGTTTCTTGGACAGACTATTCTATCTATCTATCTATCTATCTATCTATCTATCTATCTATCTATCTCTGTCTCTGTGTATATATATATACGTTACAGATGAAGTTCGACCGCTCCGGTGGCCTAGTGGTTAGAGCGTCCGCCTCGGATGAGGGAGGTCGCGGGTTCGAACCCCGGCCGAGTCATACCAAAGACTTTAAAAAATGGTACTAACAGCTGCCTCGCTTGACGTTCAGCATTAAGAGGTTAGTGTTAGGACTGGTCGGTCTGGTGTCAGGATAATGTGACTGGGTGGGACATCATGCTACATGTCTGCGGCATGATGCCCCAGTGCTAGACATCACTACAAACTGTCACACTGCAGACATCGTAGCGATATGACTGAAAAATTGTTAAAGCTGCGTTAAAAATCTAAATCACACACACACACACACACACACACAAACACACACAGATGAAGTTCACTCAGAATTTGAAGTCATGAAGTCCCCAAACCCATTCTCCTGAGAGAGAGCCTTGCACGATTGCAAGAGTTTAAAAAGCAACTGGAACATTGCCATCCCTGCTGGTAGATTTAACAACAATGAGAGTTATAGACGCAATCGCTTTGGAAGGAGTAGCTTGGGTTGGCTACTTCCAGTCATATGAACATTTTCTTTTCATAGGTAAGATACTATTTTAGCTACAAGGGTCGATATAATACAAATGAGACATCATGTCAATTTGCATGGGTATTTCTTCACCATCTTTATTCTTCATTTTAATCGAGGAATAAACTTTTTACTAGGAAGTAGAAGAGTGTTATTATTTTCGTCTCATGTAATTCCTCAGCATATGCAATAATGTCATCTCTCAAAACCTAAATTAATAATACGAGTTTGCATCCGAGGACGAACACTGCCAGTTTTAAATGTTTGTATCTCACATAGACATGTTGCCATCGTTTGGAACACCTTGGCGACAATCAGTTTAGAACTTACATATCAATTGATGAAATGACTAAGTTTTGTCCATTTTTTATACCCTTGATGCGTTCTGTTTTTAAAATCGGTAGAGAGGTACTAATAAACGGGATGGTATAATAATAGTATAGTCGCGGTGTCTTACTTCCGTATGGAGTAGTCTACACTTGTCATCAGCTCTAATAAAAATTCTCATTTATGTAAGATGTCTTTATACCACCTATTGACTCTAATGCTTCCTGAGTTTATATTTGCATTTCTATGGATTACTCTATGACTTCTATGTTGTATGCAACATCGATTCCATAGCCTTATCTCATATAATGCGGAAGGACACGATTTCTGTCTTATTGGGAAGAAATCGTACGTATAATATTCAGCTTCCTCTTTGTGCGAATACAAGTGTAAGTACGCGGTTTAATCAACGAACTAAACGTGAATAAACATGCTCGTTGTTCCATAATGCTTTTACTATGTTAGCAAGTGGAAGGGGCGCCTGATGTTGCACACGCACCTGAAAACCGAATAATAGTGTTACATAAACTTTTTCGAATCGCTCGTTAATTAATTTTTAAGAGTTCTTCGAAAGTTTACATTATTTTGAGGCAATTTGTAGCCATTATAAATGGATGAAACAACATAGTTTCCGGTGTTAGCTAAGTCTAACCTATCTCGAAACGAAAGTTTTAAGCAGTCTCAGGGCAACAAAATGCATAGAAATAGACGAGACTCATCTCGTCCTTGGAAAGTTCTGATCCGGGAGGCTAGTGGATAGTATGGGAGACCATCAGTTTAAAGTGATGCTTCCAAAGCGTATCACAAAGTTTCGTTTTCAGTAATATGCTTAACCTCCCACATAATATGATGTGTAACAGCATATACTTTTATCTACCTTAAGTACTGGAACCCGCTTTTATTAAAATTTAAATTTTGGGTACATGCACAAATCGTAAGTTTGCCCCTCTGTAAATTTCATATGATAGTAACAATCACAGTATTAATCCCACAATAACTATCGTGTTTAAGAACAAAAGCTTCATGCAAATATTGTATCATGGTTTATAAATAACAAGCTAGACAATGCCTATTTGCCTACTAAGATTGTTTCCTAAACAGAAAATCAACCCAATAGATACAACTTTTATTTTATCTTTCAATTTGTGTTCCTCTAAGTGTAAACAACTTCGTCGTATATGCCTAGAACAGCATTGGAAGAAACAACAACCGACCAGGGATGTGCTATTCCCTATGTGGATTACAGGGATATATCGATTTACAGGTTTGCATGAACTACTCCTGTCTTGTGGTGTATTGTAATATCTGCATCAAGGTTAAGACGGCTTCTAAAAATAAATGACAAATATCGGGTACAAATGGTTATGCAGTAGGAATCCTTGACTATAAAATCATCTTAGAACAAAAAAGCTTTGGCCAGATAATACAAAACTTGTTCAGAAAGTATAAGTGATCCCACCGACTCTCGATTGGGTGTAGGACGATCAGGTTGGACAGATATATATTCAAGACCCCTGGATAAATTTTGAGGCCCCTTCAAAATTATGAAAATCTTTGATTGAGTTTTTTCTTTTATGTATACATAGCAGCAAGATGTGGGGGAGGGGTACGGCGACCTATTTTTGACCGACCCACCTGGGATGTTTTCAGGTCCCTTTCTAGAATCTGGGCCTTGTAAAAATGCCAAGAGTTTTAGGTTTCAAAATAGCGCCGACACGATTCTTCTATCCACTTCAGATGAATCAACGATGTGATAGCCACGGGTGCAAAAAAGCGTTATCGACCTATTTGGGCGTTACGAACCAACCGCTTTTTAAAACAGAACCATGTAACAAGAAACGTCACGATGACCCTGAACAACATATTACAAAATTTACACTAAGTCCGTGTACGCTACGATGTGGTCTCCACCACTGCATCGGGGGTGCAAAAGAAAATATGGGTCGTGCACGTCAATAGGTTTATTGATATTTGACTGTTCAATGTGCATTTTTGTGTATGTGCTGACGGCTTTCTCAACCAAAGATTCTAGATAGACCAATACGATATCGTGCATTTGAATCGTGAGATTTGATCACGTTGGGGATCTGAACGTACCGATCTATATGGTAAGTGACATCTGTGTTTCGTGTCTGCCTCGTCAAAATATTCTGGCTGGATTTGTTTGTATATCAAGCATGATATCGTCGTAAACCTTAATACTACCATGAAGATTTTCGCCTGATGGTGCATCATTGATGTCAGTGACAAATGCAACAACATCAGTATCGGGCAACAAGGAATCTCCGGAGATTGAATCTCCTGCAAAAATATCGCTAGCGATATTAGTGAATTCCTTGAGGACATCATAACATCGCTGGTCGTCTGCGGTTGGCGCTACTAAATAAAGTTTGTCCCATTTGAGTCATCTCGTTATCACGCCGCAATACATCGTGATCAGGCAACACGAGCGATTGTTTGGACATTAGTAAGCCCAAGGATTACTGTTGAAGCACATATCTCGCGAATGGTGTGCAAGACTACCAAGTGTAAAAGCCTCGTTAAACAAACAAGTCGCGCGTGAAATTGCTATGAAACCCGTCGATGCAATCGCGAAGAAAAACATTCAGGCTAAGCAAGTCCAGTGCTAGTAAGGTATTTATATGAATATAATTGCAGTTGCATCATTTGATAAATGAAGGGGAGATTCCCATTGGTCAGAACATAATCATGTGATCAGACCCTATTGTGCTTATTTCTGTATAAGCTGTACTGAGAATTACTTTATCATAACTTCTATAAACAGAGTCAAGTGCAAAGTAACTAAGTTAGACTGAACTGGAAGGCATACGCAATGCACGCCTTTAAAACGGTAGGTTTATATTTTATTTAGTAAACTGAATAAATTGATTTGACAAAATCAAATAACACATCTTTGCTGTTTTTCTGAATATAAGTAATTGTTTATTTGTTTAAATTAGAAAAAGAAAAGCTGGGAAACTCAAAATCTGCCGGGAACATTGGAGCATCATCACTTTCACTGAAGCTTGTTACAAATGAATTTAAAACGATAGGTAAATGAATATAGGGATTCAGAGGAGGGTGGGTTCAAAGACTAACATTATAACAATTGGATTCACAGCCCTACAATGTATGACGTCGACTTTGTTAGTTACGATGTGGATTGGGTGGGAGATCCGCTACCCCCCCCCCCGGCCCATCGTGACTGTAAGTGTCGATGTCTTTCACTGTTTGGCTACTGGACCCCCATCGATATAACGATTTACCTATAGGCTTACTTTCATTTGTAAGTAGCCGCTGTAGGTAACCTAAACTGTATATCAACAGGAAAATAGATTTAAAGGCTCGAAAATTGGTTACTCACATATCGTGACAATAACTATTTACAAGTCACAATGAATTCATGTTAGCATCATATCCAAGAATCATTCGTATGTCAAGCGAAATAGCACATCCTTTGCTTTGAATCTTGAACTTCTACTCAGATCACATATACCAGTTTAGATAAATGATTAAGTCTATGCTGTGGAATGTTCAAAACCTTAGATCGCCTGCCATTGGTAGATTGTTTTGTCTGATATTGACGTAGCTATTACTCTGCAGATGGAGAATTCCCTGTTTTATAAATAGCTACGTAGCAGACGCCTCAACAAGAATTCACACGCTTAATCAGTCTCTAAAAGTGATTGGAATTATCTTTTTTAAAAAAACCTAAAATAATAATAACAAATAAATAAAATGATAAATTATTGCAATTATAAGAGTTTAATGTTTTTTTCTGAGTTTATCGTTGTATAAACTGTCAGTTGCCGAGTCACACAGGTTACATAACGCCCTTCGGGCGTTATTTGCTGTGTGATTCGGCAACTGACAGTTTATACCACGATAAACGCAGAAAAAAACAACATTAAACTCTTAACTGGTGAACTTGAAGGTGGCATAGAAAGAGTAACTGATCGTATCTGAAGTGTAACCACACATAAAATTTCCAGTGTGGTAAGATCTGCGTGCAGGCCTGAAATCTACAGTGAAACTCTCATTTATTTTTTGCTCATCTCGCTGATAGCCAGCTAAACTTTTCTTTACTGCCAAATACACTTAATGTGACCATTCGACATGATCATCGACATTCCAAATATTGGAATTTGAGATTGTTAGTCCCTGTGATGAATGAACTGTTATTGCATATCCTAGAGTCCAGCATGATGGTTGTACTAGAGCTTTTTCTAAAACCTCAGCAGGAATAACAACGCCATCATTAAGAAGTTTTTACTGCCCCACGGAGACCGTTCCTGGAATATCAACGAGAATATTCTGAAGACTAGTATCCGCTGGACGATAACACAATGGGACTGGCAAATCGGGAAATCTTGAAGTGAATCGCAAACTATTTTCCTGGAGGCAACTCTCAGATCGTTTGGGGGCAGTAAGTTCCAGAAATCGTTAACGGATATTCTGGAATTGCATCTCACATTAAATCCTGTTAGTGTTTCCTTAGACACAGCACATATTTTGTCCCGAGTGATGATTTTAGGAATATACTTCTAACCCATTCGCTCGGGAGTCCACTCATCACCGCGCCATCCAAAGCTGTTTGAAGTATTTGGTTTATCACCGCTCTGTTCTATCTCCATTGCCAGCGAGTTAGATGGGGTTAGAAGGACCACCAGGACCACGGTTATGATAATGGACTGCCTTCCAATCCACCGCTGTAATATTCTATTTATTATTCTCCATTGAAAGAATGAACAAACGTAGTCAGTATGTAATTTCGGAAGATTCTATAAAAGGTCTATTTTTCATTTACGTATATAAAATTAATATGTGGCAACTCTAACGGCGTCATTTAGAAATCGGTTGATCATTGGTATTAGGTTTATTGACGTATATGCAAGCAGTGTAGATTTCAAATGAGTAAGCCGGGATGAAACACGTTCATAGTACAATACCTGATAATAGTTCCAGCTGCAGTTCCATCTGGTAGATTTACACTCTCCCTGGTGACTAATACACTATTTATTGCTGTATATGGACTTATAAAATTAAGTGTCGCTTTGTCCATAATTAACGATGTACAACGACGGTTGTTGTCACATTAGGCTCCATGTGTAAATTTGCCAATAATATTTCGGCTCATATCTTTTGCATCCTTGCTTTCTGGCTGTTGCAGCCAGACCTTTTGTGGCCTATATGAAAGTATTGCTTCACTCTCTGTCAGAGTTATCAATATCCCCTTATCAAGCATGAATCTCAATAATACTGTTGGATTCCAACCGCGATCTGGTTTATTAAAATGACGAACAAGCAAAGCAGGAATAACTAGATGAGTAATTTTTGTAAACTCAAACGATTCAATCTCGGCAAATCTAGTTAAATCAATGGGATTTCACCAGCTGCAAAAAACTAGCAGAATAACAAGCTACCATATCAACAGAAATTACATCATCGGGATGATAGTTGGTGTTCCAGAGACCTCCATGTAGTTATTCAATACATAAACGCTGTATACCCTGAATAAAGTCGTTTGCGGCAAGGGTGAGTATGTACAGATGATATTGTAATCAATTATTGGAAAACAATTATTCAGCAATTCATCTACGAGATTTGTGTTGTCAATGTATTTCAATGTTACCTGTTTCATCTGTTCATGAAGATATTCTACACGATAAAGTTTGCCAGATGATTGCACAATTTAATCAAAGCGACCATTGAATTCCGATTCGGGATCATTCTGATACAGTTAGACTTAGACTGGATCATTTTGGCTAAGATTATAAATTTCCACAAAAATATTACCGTTATTAAATCTTATAGTTTTTCTTGGCGGGAATTGTGTTAAACTTGCAGTGCATGCATGGGCGTTGTAATCAACTATCACTATGAGGGCAGCCTTTGATTTATACTTCCCGCAATTGTACCTAACCTCGTCAGTTATTGTTTTTACTGACGTCGCTGATATCATTGTCGTCGTCGGCGGCGTTGTGCTAGCTATAATCTATTCCAGTCGTGTAGTTATATATGGGTCATTATTATATTTAAACGGATTCTAAATGTGGTGTTCGCCTGTCTTGCGGTCTACGTGGCGACTCGCAAAGGATCGCCATCTCTGAATGTTGACTGCGTCTCACGAGCCGCTATCTTTAGATACCAATGATAAATATCGCTAATATTCAGCAAAATCTCTACCTGATATTACACCGTTGTTTAACCCCGTTGATATCATCGATGATGTATTTATACATGCATTTGTCGCCGCCCACACTATTTATGTGTGTTCATATAACGTTTGTAAAGGTTAAGTAGAAGCTGCAGAAAATTGTTCATGCACCGTCATTCACACCCAACTGGGCATAAAGGATGCTATAATTGGTTTATCTTACGATATTGTTACGTTTGTAAAATAGTATTTAACTATAACAAATGGGTGATAGAAAAGATTATCGTGTCTGCTCGTCATGATGTGAGTGAAGAGTACATTGACATATTTAAAAATAATGAGTGAGACTTCATATATTTTCTAGCAATATATTCCCATGAACTAGTATTATCACCCCACTCATTACTTCATGAATCTTGAGAAATGACTCATGCTGCTGCTAGCACATACCAATTTTGAAACTGAATGATAGGATTCAATAATATTGCAATGAATGTCCCACATTAATCCCCGTTGAAATTGAGTGTTGATCTACTTTAACATATTCTATCAGTTACTGGGCGTTTGTGAATAATTATGCTTGCACAAAGAAATTATGTGTCCAAAGCACATTACCCATAGATACCAATGTTGCATTAGACCATATTTGTACCTGAAAATCCCACTGCTTGAAGAAACGCTTCTTCTCCTCGTTTGGATTATATGTCTCTATATGCCATTGAACCTAAATGCCAGATACGGTACCACATTAGGCCCTGATTGTAAGCATGTGTCTAAAGTAGCCATGGATTCCTGTGATTGTATTTGCTCAAATACTAATTTTACTGATGTTATTTATATCGTCTTTGTCAGGATCGACTGTAGACCTTACCCTTTTCCTTGGTGTTGTCGTCTCATCAACGAGTCTACTTGTCATCAGCGTACTCTTGAATATCTACTTTTCCGAAAGAGACGAAGGTAAGATATAAGAAAACAAAACGTTTTATCCACCGTGCAAAGTATGAGCAAAAGCAGGCTGTACTGGCGTAGGGTTCACATGCATATCCTGCCCGTTGACCTTTAGGGCATAGTTAACTCGAAGAGCGTGCATCTTGACAATGTGGCTTGAAAATACTGTTTCCATCACATATGGAATTCAGTTATGCTGTTTCTCGGGTGTACTTATTGTAAACTAATAAAGTCGATTTGCAATTATATCTAGCAATATATTCAAAGCAATTTACTAAATGAGATGTACATGCATAATGTACGCGAATGATGAATAAATATGATACCATACTTTTGCGCATAAATTCCAAGAATACAATTCAAACAACGATTCGCACAGAATTCAACAATTGATACAACGATACGATATCATTCCAAAACGTATAATCAAACGAAAATCAGCGTATGCATCCTATAAACTAATATGATTGATCTGTAGATCTATCACAATGTACAGAATTTATGCACAAATATGAACAATGTATGATTGTACCTCGAAGGATAATAAGAATAATATTTTTTTCATCCACAAGTAAGATTTATGTATTATAAATTTTCCTTCATATAGCGACGTCGAATTATTGATTTAACTTATTTAGTGACATGCTAAAAATATAAAGGCTACGTCGTGAAGTACATGACACATGACTGAGCACTAATGCAATCATACATATTACATGCGCCCACATAAACTTTCTTCGTTACATCAAAACAGCTAGAAATATGAATGAGCCACGATTTACATGAGACACGGTTAAGTACGATTACAATAATATACATTACATACGAGAACATGAACATTCTTCATTATATATTAAATCATTTCATCAGAACAACAATACGATATTACTATTAGAATGACTACGTAGTACATCAATCGTTTTCCGACAAGGATAATCTCGCTGACTTTTAAGAATTCGAACACTACTCATCCTCTAATGCATGCAACTTAGTTTTAAATTCAATATGTTCATTTACAAAAGATCTAACTTGAAACAGAGTATATTATATTTAACAGCATGACGTATGTCATTATGTCACATATGACTTAATCACTGCAAAACTGAAAATAAATTTTGAAACATCCAATATATTACACCATTTTCATTTCATTTTCATTGCTCTCGTAACCTGGGTGGTCGTAGGGCATCACTGATGACATTGACACAGTCTCGCAACATTTTGTCCTATTCTCCACTGCTCATTGAAACTTTGCAAATCCATGTCTATCCTCTCTTTGATGTTATCTTGCCATCTCTTATTCTCTCTGTCTTGCTTTAATCTTTCTGTTTATTTTGACGTCTTTGATTGTGTTCATTAGAGACGTGGTCGAAGTATGAGATTTTATGATCCTACTATAACATCTCATCTCTAAAGCATGGATTCTTTCCTCTAGTTCTGCTGTTAGGGTCCATGTTCCCCATGCACACAGGAATATGGACATGACGAGGGAGCTCCATAGGTTTGATCTTGGACCCATGCATAATTCTGCTGTTCTTCCAAATAGTCTTCATTGCTCACTGCAGTAGGCATCAGAGTAATAATGGAAAGTACTTCAGGCTCGAAAACTTCATCAGAGGTTCTAGCACCTACTTATCTGAAGCTCGTCAATGTGCCCAGTTTCTATATATTTGTTCTTGTTATCTTTTGGATGCAACTCGGTTTGTTTGTCTTTCGCCTGGTTTTCTCAAGGCTTATCTCAATCCCATACCTTTGTGATGCTTGGTTCAGACGGTTTACTAAGGTTTCCACATAAAACGGACAGCGAAAATAATTCAATTTTATATTTCACCTACAGCTGAGGACTGGTCGAACCCCGAATATCGTCCTGACAAAACTCGTTGCAGTGTAATAAAACAAAGTAAATTTACTCTACAACTAACCTAGTTGTAAATATCCACTGCTAGAGAACATGAGGCAATCAGATTTCGCACTGCACTTTGCATTTCATGCAAACCGAACAAAGTGTTTTGAAGAAACTTTAGCAATGCCTAAAACTAAACTAGCCTCTGGGTATGATGTACGTGTCAACGAACCTCATTACATTTTCGTCCATATATAGTACATTCATATATTACTACACAAATATCAAGGCCTTAATAAATATTCCAACTAAAGATCAAACGGAAACGTCTTTGTTGGCCCATAGTTCCACTTATATAACTCTTGTAAACTACTGCTATGTTTCTAGAATATAACTTCTAAATTATTATCGATTTCAGCATGCTTAACTGGGTAGAACTAAACATTGGTTAAAGCAAGCCAAGGCATCTTTTAAAAGAGCGCGCCCCTTATGTAACCCTTATAGCAACCATATGTATATATACATATATATATATATATATATATACTATACTTATACATATATATATATATATATATATATATAATATTGAATATTTATTTATTTTATATTTCTTTTATCACTGCACCAAAATTAATTTAAGTGTACTTTTTCCACTTATTGGTACGATTTGATAATAATTTCTAGTGGATAATTGATAGAGATGACATAATTGAGGATCAGAGGGCGAGTTATTATTTGGAATATTTCGGCATGAGTATGTAAACATGGTATCCAATTTTTTTGTCCTACTCTGCAATAGTCGACATCTTGACACAATATAACAATTTAAATATCGAAATGGATATATGAAATTTTAGCATTTTATGAGCTCTGCCCTATTTTTCTTCCATGGCGGTAGAGCAGTTGCTGGAAAATATAGCCTTACTGTCATCTTATTTTGTACCTATTCTGAACAAAGATATACAGTTTTCATTAATACAATGAAAGGCAACAAAAGATAGACGAACAATATTAGATCATTTTCTGGACATGTTGATATCGCAATAGAAATTTCGTATTAGTAGCATCAGAAACGATTCTGCAGTTTATAAAATTAATCTAGATATGCCTCAAATAAATACTCTCTATGAATCTGTACTTGCTGTAATAAATTCATATTATGAACGGGTTCAATGCAGTCAGAGTATTAGATTAGGAAAATTAATGTTATGATTGGATATGTTTCGCATTTTATAATCTAGACTGCCTGATATGTAGATTTTATTTAAAATAAATTGTCTTGTTTACATAACTGAAAGCTGAGCATGAATTGTAAAGGCCACATACTGGCCAACACTGGCTGTTCAAATACGATAAATCTGTAATGCTTAATATATGATAATAATTTAGAAGAATGCATATTTGAGTACATAGAGTATCATATGGACTGGGAGCCACAGTTACTAGGAACATTGTTAAAATATTTATGTATATTATACCTTGTCCCCGTCTCTCTTAGAATGCAAATGGAGAACACGACTGAACTACCGTATGTAAATCCGATGGCACATGAAGATGAGAGAGGGAGATATGACACCACATCCGCGGCGCTCAGCACTAAAATCAGAAGTATCCCAGAGACACACTGTAACATCTCCACCTCCACGTCATCGTACACATCACCGGGCCAAGACCAGGATGGATACATAATACCAATTATAGCTGGAGCAAATACTACATACGATTATGTTGAATGATTCCAGAATATAATCTGATATCGTAAATGAGTTATGGCCAAAAAATCAAAAGGAATGCATTTGGGAACTCGGATTTTTAATTTCTATAGCTTTTGCATTTGAAGCTGTTTTCACCTAATTAACATTATTAACGTATGCATCATTGATATTTTTTATTCGCTAAACAGTAATGAATTATTAGACTGTATATGAAGATAATTTCTTAATAGAATAATTGTGTTGATTCTTTTGAGCATCGTTACTACGTACTTTCTCGGTGTCGCATTATAATTACCTCAAAAGAAGTATCTTGGATATGTTAAACAACTTTGATATTGCGTGCATTTTTATCTAGTTTTATCAAGGCAGTTTGTGCATTCGATGACTCCAATGACATTTTGTCTTCACTTTACTATTTATCAAACTCTAAAGGCGTTTTGTTTTAACTTGCTCACTATACACTCGTCATCTATGGCCGACACATATTTGTAGTACATGGGGCGATAAATCTGAACATATGAGTAATAAGTTGGTTCACCCATCATCATCCTGAAGGACGTAATTTGTGCAGTGAAATTTTGATTAAACAGTTGATACAAATCTTGGCACAGGAGCTCACTTCGTTTCTTAAATCCCTGCCAGACATTTGCCAAGAGCTGGGATAATGTCTTTGCCCACATGCGTAAATTTGGCTGACCGTCCTTCGCTGACAAAACTTCCCATTGCTGTAGATGCCGAGTAGGGCCACATTTGGAGAGAAATTATACTTAAATATTGTGGACAAATTGTTTTGGGGAGAATTAAGTTCTAAATCGCTATCTGCTACATATCCTTGAGAATTTAACACATCTGTATAACGTAGACAGGTGATGTATGTAGACACAAACTTTACCGTTTTCATCTTCTTCATTTTTCTGGCTATTTCTGAAAATAAAACTTCCAAAGAGATATACTTGGATACGGGTAGTGATCACTCCTTTTACGCTGCTTGTGGGACTCAAACCGATTGTGTTACCTATGTTTTAGGTAAGGAATGAATCCACTCCTTTCCAGACATATTGGGGAATATATTCCTTTAAATAAAGTATATTGTTAATCGAGATTGTCATTGCTATAATTTCTATACAGTTTTGTGGAGATGAATGTGTCTTTGTTGACTAGGTACATGGCTGGTGTAGATTACCAATAACGACTTAACTTTTCTTTCTGGTCCACTTTGGGAGAAAACACTTTTTTCCTTCTTAAAGAGATACAATTTCGGAATTCAAACCTTTATCTACTCTTCTGCCTCACTTTATGATACATGAAGTCAATACATGCGCAATAACATACTGCTCTTGTCCTCTGGCTCATTTCTGGGCGACGTTGCTTTCTTTAGGTTGTCAATTGGATTAGTTTCGGAACAAAGTTTATATGTATTTCTCCTCTCCCATAGTTTGAGTATTCTATTGAAAGTTTGTTATGGTTATTGGAGATATCCAAGACGTTTTTATTCCTTTTATGGCCTTTTGGAAAATTGCTTAAAACAGTTAACGAGGGTATATGAAGGATGGATTTGTTGCTGTTTCACTACCTACCACATGGCTTGGTGTATTGTTTAAATCATGAAATCAATATACGCGGCTGGTGTGGTTTTGTCTTTAGTTTTATTCACAAATCGTCTACAAAAGCATATTTCAAAATTAGAAATCTTCTGCACTTACGCTCAACCGACGCTTTTGAGGGTTGTATTTAAAAAAACAACGATAATCTTGCCATTGGTGTAGATGTGCAATAAGATCATAGATTTTCCCTCTGATCCATGGATTGAAGATTCACCTATTTTTTAGGATATTAGTTTCAAGCCGTATAAAAAGAATTGTGTTCTTTTTGGAACCGAGACTAGCTTCGTTCTAAGCTACAAAATATAACAACTGAAATTATATATATATATATATATATATATATATATATATATATATATATATATATATATATATATATATATATATATATATATATAAGTTGCGTAGATGTGCAATAACACGAGGATCTTAATTGTTGTTAAACTATCTGTCAGTGAACATTCCCCTCTCCCAGCACAAGCTAGAAAATGGTCTGTAATGGAACATGTTGGGACGAATTTCTCGATTATACACACAGGATAATGTTATGACAAAGTAATAAAATATGTAACAGAGAGAAGTTAAAGCAATATTTTAAGTCGAATCGACTTTCAGTTCATTTCTCTACAATGCGAAGTAAACTTCAAAAGTCACGGTTTTGTTAATTCAATTCAAAGTAATCCTAAATTTCCTATCACATATTCAAAACTATAGAACATTCCGAATGTATTCCAAAGGTCTTCATTGTCCCGATAGAACACAATCATACAATCCATAATGTCTTTGAATGAACTCACACTAATTCAAAGTAGTAGTTGCTAGTCGAACAGTTAACAACGCAACTGCGAACTTCGGTTGATCTAAACAGGATTGAACAATTTGCTTTTCAACTCCCTTTTGACACATTTTTCACATTATATACGTCGTAAAATAATATGAAGGATTGGAAAGGAAAATACTATTTTAACTGTAAACAAGATTGTTCTTGAACTCAAATGCTACGTAAACGTTATGTTTTTGCAACTTAAAATCATGGACCAAAACTAGCTATGTCAACATTTGTTTAGAACTTAGGAGTATTTACAAAGGTTAGCACGTAATATAAATAAATAAATAAATAATTATATATATATATATATATATATATATATATATATATATATATATATATATATATATATATATATCATAGTACAAAGAATAAATGTTATTAATTATTGATTTGTTAGAACTTAGAAGCAAATGCAAAGAGTAAATGTTATTGATTAACTCCATCAACTTATCAGCTTCAAGATTAGGGAACTGAATAGTTTGAATGGGATTTTATGTCCGTGGAATATCATATTGTTTACTTCTACAGGTATATATCAAACTGAAATCACCAATTAATAAACGTTTGGAGTCACACTTAAAAATATTAGAGTTGATATGGCAATTTAGGAATGAATTTATAATTCTACATTAATATAACATACGGGTTGGAAACAATGTTCATTGTTTTAAAAATATTCGTTATCAGCTAACGATTTATATGAATATAGGACTTCATTATGTTTTACTTGAAAGCTAGATGTTTATTAGCCTGTAATAAACCCAAACGGTCCATTTCTGCTTGCTGCCTTTGGATTCATAGTATCATTTGTACTTCATTTACGTCAAAGATGACGTAGTTTTTATAATAATGGTGTAAAATATATTTTGAACGTGTAATATATCTACCCAATGAAGACATACGATAACTCTTTTTTCAGACGGATGATGTATGGATGGGTTTAACAATATAACAATATGCAACTTGAAATAATATTATGCCGTTATTGCCAGTTTCCTGACAAACAGCACATGAATACAAATTGTACACGACAATTATGCACATATTAATCAATCACAGAAAGATTATACATTAAGAATGCATAATATCCCCTTAGTGGGAGTTCTGAAAATGAGCCAAAACATCCACACTTTTTAGCGACACATATAATAGCAAGTAATTCAACCTAAGTATAACAAAAATAATACAGTAATCCTAATTCAAGTTATATTTTGTTTTTCGGGAATTTCCAGAACACAAATGATATTGGATATAAGTATAAATTCTTTGATATTTTGGAAAAAGGAGGTGGACCTCTAAAGCTGCATGTAGTTAAATTTGCTTGCAGATGATTGCGAGGTGTCTACAGATAAGATATTAGGAGTTTTCTCGCTTGATCCTGAGAGTCACATACATATAGAACAATACACAACAAAGTTGTTACAAATTCAGCTTATATATGAGTCATAAGGCTAGATATCCAGGTGTCTAATCACTAGTGCAGAAAATGTCTTCTTTGTCAGATAAGATGATCAGATCATATCACATCAAATAGAAACTAAAATATATATCCTTGGATTGTATATTATATGTTTGGATACATGATTATATAAAACACCGGTGCCTGTTGCCTTCATTCATGTGTACATGTATCCCAATCTACTCGGTCATGTACGATAGCGAGAAAGAGATGGAGCAAGACCTTACATAAGAATCCCAATACTATATCCATGTGCTTAATATGGACTAAATCAAAGGGGAACTTATAAGCAATTTTCTTCCTTGTTTAAAGCTGAGTAACAGCACTGCGAAAATGTTAAATGTAATTGCTAACGGTAATTGTTCAATAAACTACGACATACACTCGATCACTTGTTTAGCACATTAACTTTTATTGAATCAGTATGACGTGTTTGGTACACAACATTCTGTTAAATGTTTTCTGTACAACTTCATCTTTATAGATACAGATTGATATTATTTTTGTTTGTAGACGTGAATTAAAGCACACATGTATGTAAGTATATGGCACACTTTATTCCTGCAACCCTTCATTGTTGAAACTATATATCAATCCGGCCCGTGTTACGATACAGGCCATGGGCAGTTCAGTTAGGCTGCCTCTGTGTGGCCATCCTAAAAGAGACGTTAGAATGCATCTCTGTCTGTCTATGTATGTATGTATGTATTGTTACGTGTAGGCTCGTAGAAAAATAGCAAAAGAAAAGGGTGAAGTCAAGAAGCTTTGTAAATTTAACAAAATAATCTTTTTCCCTAGAAAACAAGGTAAAACTATGAAATAGGACTTACGGTTTGTGAATATAATCCAAAAATTAATCCTAGAATTCAAAAATATAAGTCCTATCACTAAAAGTTCTAATTGAATCCAAGTTCGAATCTCGATGAAGTTCCAATATGGAAGGCGATGACGTCCTCTATAACCAGTTTGTGTTGATGTGTCAACAGTTCCTTGTTGAGTCACCAAGAATATAATTCCGGCTTTTGAAATCAGAATAATTTAGTGAATGTCCTTCTCCAAGAATTTCGTTGAAGAAGAGTATTTTCCAGGGTGAATAAATTGTTTTAAATACGAAAATCAGCTCAAATGGCAACAAGACGACAAACACCTTGAGCCCGAAGGTATATATTTACGACTGATCAAATCCACTAGAAAATGTCTGTTTTAACCCGCAATTTTAGATCACATGATGGCTCACGTGGTCACCTAACTTGAACAGTGCAGTAAAAAAACAAAATGCCAATTTGCACGTAGGCTAGAATAGCCCTATCTAAGAATCAGATTCCCACACTGGAAATAAATTTTAAAATAAAACTGATTACAACAGACTAACACGTGGGCTGAACATGATCGTGGTAATGACCAATCATTTTCACTCAATGTATACAAAATCGGAACCAAGGTCAAGAACTAGGTTAACTAAAAGTATAAATGAGCAATCGAACAGCGTTGTTATCAGGTCGAAACAGAAACTGAACCTTCCGATAAAAATCAAATCCAGTGAATAAAGTTATCATTACAATAACGTAATGAAATAAAAATAAAATAAAAGAGAATTTAAAACTAGCACACAAGCAATTAAATTGCATAGAAGTAACACTATGTATGTATGTATGTATGTATGTATGTATGTATGTATGTATGTATGCATGCATGTATGTATGTATTCTTTCTGCTACGTAAGGCATTTCTTTCTTGTAGAGTACAGATTTCTTGTAGATTTATAGATTTCAGAAAATTGATGAAACGCAGAATGCGATATTCGTTTACAGCTAAAGAAACCTTAATATTTCTCTGTGAAACTATTTCATGTAGAGATAAATGGCCTATGTTTCAATCAGTTGCATCATTGACGCGTATAGTGCTTACAAACGTGAGAAGTATAATTTATGCACAGCATTGACCCAAGTCTAACTGAAAAAAGACATCGAGTCAATTGAATGACTGACACAGTCAAGCTATGTCAGATATAATTCGCCTCTTTGGGTCATCACAACTCAATACAAAAATACCAATGTATAAACGATACCTAATAAAAAAACATAAATGGAGTAGAGAGGTTAAGGAAGAGACATATACATAGATGTCATTATGATTCGTAGATTTCTGTAAATTTACACTTTGTGTTTTAGTTCTTTTTGATTCTGTTTTCGCATATGAACAGTTCCAGTTACAGTGGCACATACACATAAACTAAGTAATGTTTTAATCCAGATTAAGCAATTCGAATATCTTGGATTATGTTCTTCTTTTCACAAGCCCTGTCCAGTCGTAAGACGTATAATACAAGGCTGAACAAATGAATGTTATAAACAGCAAAAAAAAACACCAGTACTAACATGATGATCCGCCTCATCCGGAAGAATCATTTAATGTTTAGGCACAATTTTCGGATCTGATCTCATATTAAATGCAGAGGTGCTTTGTTTATATTTTTAATTCACTGCAGGAGTGTAAGTATCATTTGTTCGAAAGAATCAGTGCGATTCGACTTCTAAGACATCATGTAAAACTACACGTTTCTTTCGTTACAATTTTTAACACATCATGGACGAGAACATTACAAATCCACGATATACAGGTCACTGTACAATCACCTTGATATTATACATTCTAAATGCTTTTCGGTATATCTGGATTTAATTTTGTTATGAATTATTAACAAGGATAAAGCATGACTAAAACATTTTATTGACATTTCTTGAAGACTTGAAAACATTATTTTCAGAAAATAGAAGAAATAAATAAGATTCTTCACACGTTCAATAACTACACGTGGATTAGAATATTTTATTGAAAAAAGGTATGTTGAAGAAAGAACTTTTACTGTTGATATAACAGGATACCAAGACAACTAATATTCAACATCTGGATGGGTAGCTGTGGAACGATACTACTTTCTGTGAATAACATGGGCGATATTACATGTCCAACTGTGTAGAGTTTCTCATGCAGAAAGATTACTGGTGACTATTTTTGCCCTGTTTTTAAATCTTCCAGTACATGATTTTCTATACTGTTCGACATCTCGATTGTTTCTATTGTGGCACGAATTTCATTCAACCCATTATTGATATAAAATACAGCATCGTCTATCGAACCGACATTGGTCACTGGCATCGACATTGCAATACGTCTAGGTACAACTGGCATATATTTTGCGTTGGTATGAACTACGAAGTTTTCATACCTTTTAAAAAGGTAATATTAAGCAAACGTATGATTTTTGTTTGGGGTCCATTTTGATGAACTATAAATATTATTGTAAACGATCCAAATTGTGCCCAGCAAGTTTACAGATAGACTCCTGAAAGGTCGAAAAGCTCTGATTTTTATTCACAGCGACGTAATGTTTCGCTCCGGTTTCTCTACATATCGAAGGACCATTGAATGCAACGAAAAACCAAAACGGGGGCTCTCGTTGTTGCAAGCGAAGAAAACACCTTGACCGTACATACGAAAATCGTCTTAGGCCATAGACTTATTGGGCCAAATACTTTCCCCTTGTTCCAAAAGATATTTTAACATTTTGCCTAGAAACTCTCTTCTTTTTGGCATAACTATATTTATACTTTCATACATTATTTTGAATAGTAAAAATGAATGAACCAAAATTCAGATATTAGGATCATGAATGCACATTGCTCTGTAACTGGAGTTATATCGTTAAACGATGCTAGATGAGAAACACGTATTTATCTCACTTTGGCGTTGTATATTGATTTAAATAACCAACCAATCTTTTGATTAATTTGAATAGATATTCGAATATTATTTAGCTGCAAAATAGGTATAGTGGTGTATGTCCACCGTTCATTGTTTATGTGAGGATGATAATTCCTCGATACTTTGCAATGCATGTTGCACGCATCAATATATCAATTTTCCGATTGGACCAGTCCGATTTGGAGCATGCTACTGATGCTCAAGAAAATTGTGTTCTATGTGACTTGCATATCCTCCTTTTAAAAAACTATATCCTAAATAAGAGGAATCTAGCGATTAATTCTTACAACAATCGCACCTGTTCAAACACGTTCCAATACAATATCCAACACAAACACTTTTCTTCGAAAGTTGAAATGTGTTTAAACGTCATCTAAAATTTACACTGAATATACAATAGGCCACGTTAACCCTCATTATTTTCGGAAAATGAGGACAAAAATCCTTCATTTTGGCTTCAGTGTAAGATAAGAAATGTGCCCCCAAGTAACTTAGACACAATTCTCACCACTGAGTGAAAGTTATCTATCCGCAATGATGCATATTAAGGTTTATATTTATTTCTGATTTCAGGAAGACAATAAAGTATTTAAATAAAATATTGGAAACAAATTCCTTTCCCCTCACCTATAACCCAAAATTATGTTATATTTATGTGTGAGTATACACATGAGTTATATGAAAATCATACATGTCTGAATACAACTCACCAGAACAGTATATTTCAATTCTAGTTTAGCTTTCTATCATGTTGACATTAAAACGAAGGCTGTGACTATTTTATACAAAATCTAAATATCCATATTTGTATATTTGAAATTTACGCACAAGTATCAGAGACAAGTCTTTTTCATGCATTCGTATGACATATCTGTAGCAAAAAGGATTTTGTTTAGTAATGTTTGTTCCTCCAGTAATTTATTACGTATCTGCATGAACATTATGATTACTTCTCTATTTCCGAATTCAAAGGGAACTATGAAACACAATTCTTATAGTTTAACACCTCAGTATGCACGCTAAATGGTTAACAGCATCGCCTGTTTTCACTTGGGCAAACACCTATAATACGATACACGAAATGCGGGGAAGGGCGGGGAGTGGTTTTAATAATGTGATCAGCTGATTATTATCGCTGGCAACTAGCTTACAAAAAGCATTCATTTCCTCGTCAAATACATTAACATTAGGAATAATAAGCAAGAGGAGGAAAAAATGCTGAGAATCCTACCTCTACACGATCGCTGTACTAAAAAGATGAACTTCCACAAACGTTAATTTTGCACAAAAAGATACAATTTTGTTACACCTGTAAGTGGGAGATTCACAGTCATGGGATTCGGCACAAGGTTATAGTCTGGACATTAAACGTTTCCTTGTTGAATCCAGCAAAAAAGTAAAATGTTTGCCTGGGTATAAATTTGCTTGTATTCTAGTGAGGTGACGTGGTCACTATATGTGCATCTAATGTTAACCTCAGTTCTAGCCTTATAAAGGGTAAATTGACGATTCCTGTCAACTTTCTCCACTGCCACAAATCGAGGAGTTACGATCGAGGCCACGCTCAAAGAAGTCTTTCGTATTTTGAGAACGGAAATCTTCATTTGTCGTACATAATCCTTTGAGAGGTCTGTGTATACAGATTTAATAACTCCCTTTAGCCAAGCGACCTGTTTTGTTTTGCTTCCCTCAGTGGAGCAAATGGTCTTTGCAGACCTGCTGCAGATACTCTCGGAGCGACTGCGGTAGCATCTGAGGGCTCGAACGGGTGATGCAGCTGCGTTTCTCTCGACAGATCCATGGAGGAGAGACAGAGAATATTCACTTGCCCATAATTAGAATGAATAAACTGCCAGAACGGAGACGCATGTAGAACGGATCTACGGGTATCGCATATAGCTCATTCATTCTGCATGTTGATAGAGTTATGATAACTGTCTCTGTAGGGTGAAAGACGGTGATTCTAAAGTAGATGCCTTGGCCATGTCAAAAGACAGGAAAGATTCCATTTAGGAAGAATGTGAGCAAGCGTTGTCTGGATAGATCGAAACTGGTTAGCAGGTATCAGATTTTTTGCTGCGGTAAACATCATCTCTTCCATGATTGTGATAGGGTCTAACATCTTGTCTTTATAGAGAAAGAGAAAGACTTTAGCTGTCAGAGAGTAGGTGCAGAGAGTGGAATTAAATCATTGAAGTGACACCAGTCATTGCCAACACACGAGTTCCCTAAGATAACTTCAAAATGGAGGATGTTCAGTAGCTGCGACCCTCTCTAAAACTTCAAAAACCTTTTCGATCAGGACAACCCTGAAATCAACCAGGCGTGAAGGAACGATTCTCTGGGTATGGATGCACTATTAGAGATCTCGATGTTTTCAAAGTTGTGTTGGTCGCTGCGATTTCTTTGGGTACGTCTGTGGCTCATTCAACAGATCGTTAATCCAGAATTTTTCCTGCATGTTCGAGGGACAATGAAAACTATTTTTTAGTCTGTGCCCTCATTTTCTGAATTATTTTCATCATCGAGACAGATGAAGGGAAGGCGTATGCTACATTACCTCCCAGCAGTATGGATAATATCGACGGCACATATTTTTGTTTCCAGAACAAAGGTAAACGATGGGACGGCCCTATTAGGCACAGACGCGATCAAAGGTTCAGAATGGATAATTCAGTTGCCCTCTCCTTTATAATGATTGACCAGGACAATGACCAAACGATGAATGTGTCTGATTTGAATATTACCTGATTCTGGAATCATCCATAAATGTACTCACATGGCGTCCGGTATAGGTCAGGTGATTCGTCACCCCTCCCCACATTGTCGAAGAGCATCGCTCGCACCGAATGATCGAACATTATCTAGAAAAGTGTTCACTTTAAACGTTTAGTCCATGAACGTCCTGTTCTCTTCAGGGAACGTCTATAACTGGGATATGACATCGTCGTTCTTATTATTGAATGCCCAACGCCAACGTCTTGATTAAAGCCTTCTCCGACGCATGAAAAATACTTTCGATGGATATTGGATGAAGATGTTATGTTGATATGCAAATAATGGTACCATACCTAGATGGACAAAATCTTGAGAAGCGATAGAACCAACTTCTCTCTGCTGATTATCCACCACATAATGAGGCAAGCTCGTTCATGGCGCTAACCAAAACTAAGCATACTATTCATTTTATATCTTTTTTTGTATTGCGTCTTCCAGAAATGTCGTCGTCCATGTGGAGGAGGTCTTTAACTCTTTGGCATGTATTAAGAACTAGAATGGGGTCTAATAGAACGGCGTGTATATGGTATACTACCCCTATTATGCGATACATAACATACATGGTGATACCGTCTGAATCCCTATATTGAAGTACCGGACGCACATATTAAGTCTAATCTCATACTAGTCCCGTCACAATGAACAGGAAATGTGCTTGCCATTTCCATCGTGAAACGGAAGAATATAAATTGTCTGCGATAGTTTACATTTATCTCAGGTCTCAGTTTGTTGCTGGACTTCACAAACGGAAATATTATGGAGTAGAAGCCCATGTCTACGCGACATGTAAACAATATCCATCTTCATGGGATTGTTGGTAAGTACACTCACGAAGGTAGGACGACGAAAGTGGAGGTCGTTGAATAACGAAATCCAAAAACTCACTAACACGGCTTGGATCACCCAACTGTTTTCTAAGAATCGTTGGCGGACGGAAAATGGTTAGTGTGATGCTCCACGTTGGTCTCAAGCAGGCTTGAGTGACGGTGTGTCGCTAATAATTTATGAGCGCCATGGGGAAGGAGCAAATGCTTCTTTTTCCCCTCCCATCCCGCCTGCAAACACGCGGAGTATATGATCGGCAATAATTCATTCCTTCAAGAGAAAAATCTTGAAAACCACCCGTTTTCTTGTACTTTCCCCGATCCGGTCGTGCAGAAAACTAAGCTTGCCCTTAATGTTAAAATGTTATTAGTTTTCTTCTTGCTTTCTTATATCCTCATTTGGACGCCCAAAAGAGTAAAGGAGAATCGATAGGACTGGAGCTCATGGAGACTAAGATGTGATCGTAAACGGCTTTTTCTGGAAAACAAGGAATCGTCGGATGCGTGACGTAAAGTAGGGAGGAACTAGATACAACTTTCCTGACTAGCTTTGACGTTGCGTTGACGTCTTGCGTTAAAGACGTGTCAGTGCAAATTTATAAACATCTACAAAAGTATCTTGAAATAAAATATCATAGTTCGATAACTTTCACCCGTACGTAATGAAATTATGTTGTTGTTGTTATTGCAGGGTTTAACGTCATTTGCAGCACAAGATAGACTATACATGGCGGCTAGTATAAATAGTGGAGGAAGAACCCGGGAAACCCCAGAAAGAACCACCGACCAACGAGAAGCTACTGGCAAGCTTTCTCACATACCCACATTGGCCGAATCCGAGAATCGAACCCCCGCAGACAGAGGTGAGATGACAGTGATCCGTAACGGTGAGCGCTTAAGACCACTTGGCCGTTCGGCGCCCTTCGTAATGAAATTATGGATTTACACAACTATGCATATGTGAATATACAGCAAGGGTGAATAAAATATAGACTTTGAACGCACACACACACACACACACACACACACACACACAAATACATAAACACACACGAAAACAAATACAGAACACAAAATTGTGACGCCAGCAAAGTATCTTCAGTCCACCGCTGTGTGAGTTGATGAAGAAACCAGCCCGTCCATACCAGTCCCTACCAGTCTGCTGAAAGATCTTTCAAAGCCCTCCCTGTTTGCTGCGGACCCGTTGGTTCCGAAGGATAGGTCCATCACAAACGAGAGAGCCACTATCTTCCTCCGTGCCAACGTCGTCAGCGGCATCAGCAGATCAGTTATTCCCAAGTACACCGAGTCCTAGCCATTCATTCTAAGGCTAAAATCACACCTACCAATTCGGACACATGGTCACACCTCCAAACAAACACCAATCATCCAAAGAGTCAAAAAGCTCTACACGTGAGGATCTTCTTCCTGTAGTGTGGACAGCTTACTGACATGACCTGTTATGTTCTGATGCTACTGTCTATCTCAAGTTTATAAGTACCCCGGCTACAAATTTGTTTTTGTCAAACATGCTCTGTACATGCTTAAAAATGGACAATGTCCAGACGCCATGCCAAGAATCTGAACAATGTTCCACATGGGCTGCCTGAGGTAGCAAAAGGATAATATAGCAGGAAGGCTCCGAGGGTCTCACAAAGACAGGCATTAAAATTATCCACACTCTTCTCAGGAAATCACTGATGAGTTCGACAGGCCACATTGCCAGGATGTCAGAAAATTCTTACGGTGAACTGAAGAAGACAACGTGCATGTGTGTGCATAATATTTTGAAATAAATGTAATTCGCGTTAATGAAATGATTTAGAAGTGTATTTATTAAAAAGGTATTGGGCCCGAAACTTTCCAACGGTGAAATTGTATTCTATGAAACGAAATTACACACGACAATAACGAGAGGTGCGATAATTGCAACCAGAAAATGAATTCTTTCACCAATATGTTGCAAGCACCATATACAAGAATTCTTTACTTACCATACCACTGAAAGATATACGTGGATGGTTCAATTTAAATACGCATTAATTTCGAATTATTAGTGTCTATGTCTAAAGTGAAAACGTGTTACATTCCGATATACCGGTAATTAATCAAGCGGGTGGTAATGCTAGTTAACCCCCCCCCCCTCTCTCTCTCTCTCT
>JAECUM010018063.1:0-86666 GCA_016617855.1 Megalonaias nervosa | reverse complement strand
TCTTTTTCTTTCATTTTTTTCATATCTATCTAGCAATTTATTTCATTAAATGCTTCAATATTTGTCTATCGTAAAGATTCTATGCCAGTGAATTAGCACTTTACAAGTTTTCTTTATCCAATATTGACAGCTGTTTTGAAGGTATTATTAATCAAGCCAGACATCATAATATCCACATGGTCTCAAGAAAGGGACAAGTTGCATTCCTTTCATATTTGTGGAGGCTTTGTCACACCCTCAAAAGTTCTGTAAGCATGGCATTTAGGTAAGTGTAGTAATGTGGAAATAACAAGTACAGACTACTACTGTATATACTCGCTTATAAGACGAGTCCAACTGCAAACTGTACAAACCCAGATCTGCTGTTGCAAAATACAATGGCAGATCTTGATCTGTGCAGTTTGTCAGGAGTAGAAACATCATGGACCCTGATCTGCAGGTGCATTATGTTATTTGCAATTTGATTTGACTTGTAAGCAAGTATATATGGTACTATAGATGAGTACATACCTTGTAAGTTGGCAGTTCAGTGTTTGATCCCCAGTCAATTTCAGTATCAAATTTGGTCATTGTTGGTATCAGCTTCCCTCTAAAGAAGGCTTTATTTAGAAATATACATATTTCCAAAATTTACAGAAAATACACTTGATCTAGGTGCAAATATGTGCAAGAGCTCAACTGTCAGTAAGAGACTTCATTTAGGAAGACATTTATATGAAATTAAATTAACTAAAATGTTTTGTCATTTTCTAAGCTCAAGAAAGAGTAGCTTAAATAACATCATTGCTGTAGTGAAAATAGCTCATTGAACACATGACACTTAAAGCAGTCAATCAAATGTTTACATTCATGTTTTGTGACACACAACTGACCTATACAGACTGAAAACATTTTTCAACTTGCAAACATATCTTGTACAAACAACAGCTCATGTCCTGTACAAACTTCATATTTATTTGCTTATAAGACAAGTCTAACTGCAAACTGCACAGACCCAGATCTGCCATCATATAATACAACAGCAGATCTGAGTTTATGCAGTTTGTTAGGAGCAATCAGCAGTAGAACAAACACATATACCCTGATCTGCAGGTACATTATGCTATGGCAGATCTGGATCATTGTTGTTTGTAGTTTGACTCAACTTGTAAGTGAATATAGATGGTACCTGCATCTCTTGAATTTGTGTACTTAATAATGTTTATTACTATACACCTTATTTTTTATATCTCAGTAAGTTGGCCTGAAATCTATTCACTTAGACTTCTAAATTTTTCGGATAGTTTAATGTACATTTTAAACAACTGCCGTGGGGGGGGGGGGTAACTTCTATTAATTACATTAAGGATAATAAATGTGTAAATGCTCAAGACCGAAATTTACTGCTAATTATTTAAGAAAAAACAATTGATACTGAATAGGTAACATCAGACCTATAGTAACATGTCCCCTGATCAGTCTCAAACATTCTTATGTTCCTACTAGATATCTAACATCAGACCTATATGACTCAGGTACTGCAGCTCCCATTGTAAACCTATGGAAACATCATGATATTTAAAATTCACTATCTTCAGAATGCTCGTGATCAAACAAATATTTACAGTATAGACATATCCTTGATGCCAGCCTCTCTGTAGAGTAACCCATATGAGCCATGGCATTTTCTGGATCTACATGTGCTTGAAACAAGTGGATTCAATTCTGTACCAAAGAGTCAGTTGCTAATTTTAGTAATTAATTTTCCAAACTCAAATCTATGAAACGACTGAAATTTCATCAATAAAACATTGTCTCTATCTTTTTCATTTACAACTACCGGCCAAACCCATATTCTATTTTATGCTGACCCATTTCTAGACTGGTCCCCATTCTTCCATATCATTAGTATTATGAGTCCAATAGTAACACAGTCTCTGATCAGTCTCAAAATTTCAGATGTTCTTAATGAATATGTAATATCATACCTATAGTAACCTGACCTCACAAAAATTACAAGTTGGAACTGCAGTCACAATAAATAAAACTGTTTATAGTAACCATTGGTTTGAGTGTACTACACTGATTTGTTCATGTAAAAGGTACTCCTTTTTGCAAAGACATACTTGCGGATCAGCCTTTACACTATTTAACTTTTGATTTGAACCCAACAGCATTCACCTACATCTACTGGTACATTATGTGACTGCAAATCTGGGTATATGCAGTTAGGCCTAATCCACAGAACAAATATAGACCCAGATCTGGATGTTCTGCTATTTGTTAGGAATAATCAATAGTACACTCACAGATCCTGATTTGCTGGTGCATTATATGACAAATATTTTCAGTGACTGTCAAAATTATATTTACAAAAAATAAAAAACAAAAGCAGGCAAAGGAGACACTCCAGCTTATCAATGGAACAAGTGATCAAATGCTCACCCCACCCCTGAAAAAAATACTGATGTTTCTCCCACTTCATGAAATCAATGTGAACAAACTTATCAAATATAAAATACAAGTATATTTATCTTCTAACTTTGATACAAATATTATTACACATTTACTCTTCCTGAAAGCATAAATCATAATTATTTTAAGTGTTTACTTTATCTGAAGGAAAGTTTAAATGCAACAAATGTAACTCATGCTTGATCTTTGGAGGAAAATCTACAATATTGGCTTCTCTTTGCCAAGGTTATGAACTCATTTCATTTATTGTTTATGAGTTGTCTTCAACAAGAACCTGGACACAGCTGGATTTCTAACTTATTTTCTGGCTTTACAACACTATTTTAAAAGCAATACCATCAACAGTATCACTCAAGGAGTTTGTCAATTTCAGGAGAAACTCGTACGATATTTCAGGAGAATCCATCAAATTTGCGGTTACTGGCACTACACTGCAACCACTGTAGCATTTTTTTTGCTGGCTTCAGAGTCAGAGGTATATGTTCTTTTCAATATTTTAAATATCAAGATCTCTCTCTTTTTTTCTCACACACACACACACATATATGACACTTACATTCTCAACATGTTCTGCTGAATTTTCAGATAACACAGAAATAAGTATAATTATAAATCTGGAAAAAACAATAACCCTACTAGTTGCAACAAAACAAAAAAGAGCAAAGCTAGCAAGTGACAAACTCCAAGTTCTGTTTGACAATGTTAACCTGAATATGACCTCTCATGATAAAGTTCTCTGTGTATTTGTACATAACAATCTAACTTCATATATTCACATTATACATGTTTTGAAAAAAATTCTCATCTTTTGCTACTTAGGAAATCAGAACAGTCATTCCATTTCCATTCCATAGTGTCATCTTGTATAGAAGCCAAAATCAGCCATATTAGACAATTGTAGTGTAATTTGGGGTAATGCATGTAATTCAAAGATAGCAAAACTTTTAAGACTGCAAAAGTGGACAGCTTGCCATTAAATTCTAGATCAATGTATAGACAATTTCCAGGATGCAATGAAGAATATAAAAACTTTTACCAATACATGAAAGACTAAAAAGTGTCCAGAAAAACCATTCCTGCCTTTCTAATTAATATCTTTTGCCAAAAAGAGGCTCATGGTACTCCAAATTTAAGGTCTATTCGAAGTAAAAAAGACATTATACCAAGGCAAAAGAATGAATTGCTTAAAAGGAGCTTTTAATATACAGGTCTATGGTATGGAACAACATTCCCAATGAAATAAGGCAGGCTCCTGGCATTTTTTCTTTTAATAACCTGTGTTATAAATGGATCAAATCTTATGTTTATTTGTCTGTTAGATCCAATATCACTCATTTGAATTAAATATATTTATTTGTCTGTTTGATTCAACATCACTCATTTTTATTTGTCTGTTAGATTCAACAATGTTCTTTTGAATTATGTTTATTTTTTTGTCTGTTAGAGTCAACATCACTCTTTTGAACAAGGTTTATTTAATTGTCTGTTAGATCCAGTATCACTGATGAATACTAAATCTAACCTTATGTCCTGTGCAATTTTTGGTTATCGCTTTTCTCTGTCACAAATACACCTACACACAATCCTTAAAGTAATGACAGTACTTATAAAACATTATTTAATTGTTTTTATTCTAAACTCACAATTTCTATTAAGAGTAACTTGCATGCATTCTTCATATTTTGGAACTTATTTTATTTCTGTAAAAAAAATATGAGTAAATTTAAGAATTTTAAAATCCAATTGTTTCTGAAGTATCAATTCTAAAAAATACAACTCACATTCTTATTATAAAACAAGCAAGGTTTTGCATTTGGCAAATTTTCCAAAAAGCTGAGGCAACTGAAACACAATGATAGGGGTTATTCCATTTTACAGAAGAAGGGTCTCTAGAAATGGAAATGGCATCATTGTCATTCATTTTGTAATAAACACATTTTCTGTGCATTGACATGGAGTTGTTTTATTGATTCTGAAAATCAATCTAGATAAAAGTGCATTTTGCTTTACTTTTGTAATTATTCAGCAATTTGCATTTTGGCTCTCTATCTACATTATTTCATTTGCATTCATTTTCCTCTCATTCTTCATTCCATTTTTGTATCAAAGGTAAAATTACTTGTTTCAAGGGCTGTAAATATGGTAAACTCAATAGGTCTGCATTCAGTGAACTTATGAGAAATTAATTCAAAGATAATTCACCAATAAAACATGTTAACCTTACATTATGAATGCCCAACATGGCTAACAGTTACTATTATAGAACTAAATAAGTTTTGTCACCTTGCTCCTGAAAATTGTCCCCCTAGAACCATCTACAGTAGATAATGAAGAATTATAAATCATATATAAGCGTAAATAAATCCCTTTGAATTATATGTAAGTACAACGAAATATAGATTCTTCTCTGGAATTGAAAATACCCTTAATGTATGAGGTTACAAATTGGAATCCTAAAGGCCTTTGATGGTGCTTATACCATGTCCAGTTCATTCAATTTCAAGTTTTAATAGTATTAATTGATTTATTTGGAACTTCAATTCCAAAATATCACAAGACACTATGAAATACATAATCTATCAGCACGTCTCTGCAATTTCAACTCTATATTTATTTGCCATATTGAGACACTCACAAAGAATGTTTGAGTCTTCAAACATCTATAAAGAAGGATTTTAAGAACTCTTTTTGAGTTTGTCTAAAGTCCATTAGCCAAATGAAATTGAAGTAGGCCATTTTAATAATTCCATTCAAAAGCAAAATCCTTATTCCCAAAGTTCTGGAACTTGTTAAAAACCCTGGTACAATTAAATTGCTAAAAGGTATATGTAGATGCAGAAAAATATGTAGAAAATAGGTACTGTCTGTACTTACTTATAAGTTGAGTCAAACTACAAACAAAGGTTCTAATCTACCATAGCATAATGCACCCTCAGACCAGGGTCTATGCTCTTTGTTCTATTGATTATTCCTGACAAACTGCACAGATCCAGATCTGCCAGCATATTATGCAATGGCAGATCTGCGTCTGTGGAGTTTGCAGTTGGACTTGACCTATAGGTGAGTATATGCTGTACCCTTTCTCATAAGCCATAATTATTACATTTAAGCATATGATTTATTTCATCAGACTGACAAAGGAACAGCTGGAATAAATTATTAGCATTTCTGATTTAGAGTTCAATACTACAGTGTATCATAAAACAATTAGTACACAGACTTTGTCCAGAAAATCGGTTGTCCAAAAAACAAATCTTTTAAATGCGGATGCCAAGTTATGAGAGTTTGTACAAGTGAATGATCCATTTTTTTCTTCACATTTTGGTTATGGTGTTGCGTTTGGATAGGATTAAAGATGTTAACTGATTATGGCTGGTTTACTCAAGAGCTCAAGTGGCATAAAGCTGGGTCCATTTGAGTTGGGTGTTTAAAGTTGGTCAAGATGCCTAGCAAGCTAATGCCAACACCGAAATCCAAGCAACCGAAATATCACATAAGATTCAATGATGGTTGGACACTGGGAATTTTTCATTGGTTTCAGTCAAGTTCAGAGGGCCATGAATATACATTTTGCTGTAAAGCTGATTTTAAAGTCTGTTTTGGTAGCAAGAATGACATCACATATCATGCAGAAATCCCAACTCATAAAGAATATTAACCTTGACAACAGATATGCCATCACTGATATCCATATTCATGGAATCAGCATTATATGTGGATGAAGTTAAACGTGCTGAGACACTATTTGTGAACTGTATATTCTCCCGTTTCTGGCAGCAGATGATTTTTCATATCCAGTCAAAATAATTTCCCCGACTCATAAATTGCACCAAAGTTTTCATGCAAAAGGACAAAAGCTACTCACATAGTCTCTATTTTATTGTTCATAAGAAATCATAATCCTAAAAATTATTATATAAACTCACTATTATGAGTGACCACCTGCAGAACGTAACCAGCTACCATGAATTTAGGCAAAATATGCGTTTGACACCACTATAAATGACTGCATCACAAAAGGTGATATAAACACCACTGACCTTGATCTAATCCTTTGTAAACTTCAAGTAAACTAGAATGAAGTAATGTAAATACAAACAGGGCTATCTTTAGAATAGGTGATCTTCTTAAACAAAAACATGCAAGAAATCATTTAGGTGAAATTTACATAGCAGCTTATGCACCGGACAGACAACTTTGTAAAGTCGCTACCCTTATAGAATGTTTAGACAAACAGTATTTGGCATGCTGGGACTAATACACATGCATTGATAATGGATAAATTTTATGAAAGTTTTCACCTAAAACGGGTGTGTGCTCTTGTTATGTCATGTGTAGATATACTGTTAAATATGGTAATAGTCCTTTCTCAAACACTTGAGATATTGTGCATATGAAAATGAACCTTTCTGAAAATTGTTCTCCCATGTGATACCATATAAAATATGGTATTGCTATGGACATGATAATCTAGATTAAAAATCTACATGTCAGCTAATCTGTACATTTGATTGGTTTGTTTATCACACACACACACACATGCATGCATGCACACATACACCCACACACACACATGAAGCATTCATCAAATTTTTATGATTGTTGAATACGCCACTAGAGAGCAAAACATAGTCAGCAGTAACTACTACCATGTTACTATATGTCTTACTGGTGTTTTGTTTATTCCTTTTCCTACTCATCCACACCAAACACCCACCCACCCCAAATACACACATAAAATCATCAAATTTTTTATCATTCTTGCTATGATGCAGATCCACACATAATGCAGTTGGCAATCACGGACCCCAACTACCATGTTATAATGATGGAACCCTAATACCATATTACAATGATGGACCTCAACTATCATGTTATAATGAAGGACCCCAACTACCACGTTATAATGATGGACTCCAAATACCTTATTACAATGATGGACCCCAACTACCATGTTATAATGATGGAACCCTAATACCATATTACAATGATGGACCTCAACTATCATGTTATAATGAAGGACCCCAACTACCATGTTATAATGATGGAACCCTAATACCATATTACAATGATGGACCTCAACTATCACGTTATAATGAAGGACCCCAACTACCACGTTATAATGATGGACTCCAAATACCTTAATACAGGGGCCCCGAGTGGCCGAGTGGTCTAAAGCGCTCTCCGTTACGGATCACTGCCATCTCACCTCTGTCTGCGTGGGTTCGAGTCTTGGATTTGGCCAATGTAGATATGTGAGAAAGCTTGCCAGTAGCTTCTCGTGGGTCGGTGGTTCTTTCCGGGGTTTTCCCGGGTTCTTCCTCCACCATTAATACTGGCCGCCATGTATAGCCTATCGTGTGCTGAAAAATGGCGTTAAACCCTACAGCAACAACAACAACAACCTTATTACAATGATGGACCCCAACTACCATGTTATAATGATGGACCCCAACTACCATGTTACAATGATGGACCCCAACTACCATACTACCATGTTATAATGAGAGCTGCATATACTATCCTGAGTCAAGGATAAAATAACTCTTCTATACCAACATAAAACTTACTAGGTCTTTCCCTTTACAGATTTTATAGGGATAATCAACATGTGACATGGTCACTTCAAATTTTCTTGTTCACTTCCAAGAAGAATTTTGTTTATCTCATGGGAGTTTAATCCACTAGCAGATCCAGGGCTTGAGAGAATGGGGAAGAGAGCAAGGAACCCCTGCAGTGGAGTTTGAGGCATTTTGTCCTACACTCACATACCATCCCTTTACCTCCCTCACCCCACTAAAGCTGTTGCTAGTGGCAATTCAGACTTTGTCAAGTCAATAAAGAATTTTAAAAATACTCAAGTTTGTGCCAGGGCAGACAATGGTCACATCTGACTGAATCTACAATATGGTTACTACATGGACTGACATTATTTGTTTACATATTTGATTTGACCACAATAATGTGTTTAAATAGGCCATCATGAAAAACATTTATTGATCTACTTTACACATCAAAGTATAAATGACAGCTTTATGTTGTTTACTTAGTCCCTACTAAAGAGCTAGGGAAAACAGTCCAGCCTATTTAACATTTAAATAGTCCAATAAATGTGGACATAAACAATTTTTGACCAGGTGGAATGTCCTAAAACAGAATCCTTTTTTAAAACTCAATACATATACATTAAGGTGAAGCAGATGAAAAGATGTAGCTTTATGAAAGTGAATTAACAACTACCTTTGAATTCATTACCTAAATCCAGAATCCCCATTGTATTCATTACCTAAATCCATAATCCACTTTCCATTCATGAACTAAATCCATCATCCCCATTGTCTTTCAAAATTACCTAAATCCTGAATCCCCACTGTATTCATTACCTAAATCCAGAATCCCATTAGATTCATTACCTAAATCCAGAATCCAATTAAATTCATTACCTAAATCCATAATACCTATACTCTTATATCATATAACACAAACATGTATTTCAAGCTGTTTCAATGTAAAATTCCACACAAGATTATCAAGTGATCAACAAAAATCTGATTGAAAAGAAGAGGGCATATTGCATTTATGATGACTGCACTGAAATGGAATTAAAAGATAAAACTAAAACACAAATCTCACTTGACAAAGCTTATTTAATAGGTATTTATTTGTGTTGCCACCAGTAGGCATTCATGACATTTTCATTGATTGAAATTTCATCAAATATTGTTATTTACAGCATACTGAGATGTTGTTTGGAAAGAAAATTTAACACACTATATGGCTGCTTATTAAAAGCTGCAGGCATCCTGATGTTGATTCATATTTCTGTATACTAACCACCATTTTTGATGATAAAACAAGTGATATAGCATGATTTCATTTACCAACTTTGATCAGAATTTTCTTCACATTCAACAAATAAGGGCAAAATTTTGGGGTATTTTCTAGTAGATAAAATGGGATCCATGCCTAACCTCACATTATAAGTGGATTTGTGAGTTATCCAGTCACAAGTCATCAAGGGAGTGGTGTACCAGTAAGTCATAATCATGAATTTGTCTTCTGTGAGAAAATTTTAACTTTTGTGAGGACATTTTGACTCTGAGTGGCAATTCCGTAAAGTTCTTAATGAAAGCTAGCATTGAACTGATAGAATGTAATCAACCAGTTATTGTAAACAAAAGGTGTTGAAATCTAAAGTAGATATTTCTTGTTTCTATTTTTCCAAATCATTCAAAATCAATTATTTACTTCAACATTTCTTCAATGTATGCTGATAATATATCAAAACAAAATCATTTACCAAACCTTAAAAAAACTGACTCTTGTTAGGTAAAGGAAATTCCAGTGGTTTTTTGTAATAATTACATGCACATCATGATCACATGACTTACAGAACTTGGTAGTCTCATAGATGTATGATGCTGTAAGATGTCTTGCTGTGGGGCTGTAGTTGTTTCCAATGGAATCACTGACATATCGGAAATGTTTTTTCTCCTTAATAGGTGCAGCCTTTGTAAATGATCCTCTCTCTAGAATTTTAGGTTTCTCACTATAAGCAGGCTGAAAAAAAAAACACATTATATCTAGCAGTCTGGATTAGGGCAACATGATGCAGCACTTCACAAATATCCTACACCTAAACATACTACCCTACCCATCTAGCTTTGCATCTAGGGTTTCACACAGCTAAAATATACCACTAGTATGCACCTAACACACTACCCCACCCATCTAGCTCTGCATCAAGGGTTTCACACAGCTAAAATATACCACTAGTATACACCTAACACACTACCCTACACATCTAGCTATGCATAACAGGTTTCACACAGCTAAAAATGCACCCACCTTTATGCATCAAGATTCAAATTCATCTATGAAAAGCTTAGTGAATGCATGCATGTGCATCCACATGCATTCAAACACTGATGTGCATCCACATATATTCAAACACTCATGTGTGGAGGGCAGCATCACACAGTGATTTCTCCAGGATTTTTTATACACTCTCTGGTAACTGACCCTCTAATAACTTCATAAGGAGGATTTTCAATTCTTAATGGTGCAAGTTTTATATGAGAATAGCTTCTGTGAAAAGATCCCCTACAGTACATTTAAAAAAATGTGTGTGATAAATAATTTCTAATGAATAAATAAAAACTTGCAGATGCTTTTCCTCATTATCAGTACTGCAGCAGCAAGTACATTTAATGATAATGGCACTAGGCTGTATGCATCTAGACTGATGTGACAGCAGAGATGTTATCACAAACACCAAATACATATATCTGCCTTTGTACAACCTTACCAAGTAACATTGGCAAAATACTTTTAATAAGTACATAATCAATCAATATACACCTCAGTCACTACTAAGTTGCAAAAAACTCCTTAGTGATCATTTGATTAAGGTAGCTGATCTAGGAATCAAGCACTTGCATGATCTAAGCCCCTCCACCACAATATATGTGTCTCCGGCTGGCTGACCATCTACTTTTCATTGCTGACCCTAGCACTCCCCCCCCCCAGTATTTAAAGTGTTAATACACTGTATATGCTAATCATTATAATATATATATAAATATTTATTTTTTTAAACTTACCTACCTACCTGCATACCCTACTTTTAAAACCAGTGCAATAGGAAAGACATATCTGGTGCAGATTTTATTATGCTCATGGTAAATCACTGATTTTCACATACTGGTACTCACTCATTCATTGGGAGGAATGCATGCAAGTAGATGTCTTGGAGAAAGCACTGTACATTTCATGTGTGTCAGACCTGAGATAATCATAATCAGTAATTTTAATCATTTGTAACTGTTTCTAATTTTCTCAATAATTATATGTCATTATAATCAAACATTTTAATAACTACCAATAACTGTAATTTATTTATGATCAGAAATTAACTTTGTAAACCTTTCTATCATGCTATATTTATGTCATTTTAAGTCTTCTTTATAATACTAATACACAGGCAGCTCCATGACACTGAACTTTTTTTGTATATAATGTAAACTGTAACACAAATAAAAAATATGGTTTTCCTTTAATTGAGAAAGGTCAATGACAATATCTTTTAACATCTTTCAACAGTAATTTCCTTAAAATTAGGAATTTCAGTGAGCCGGTATCCTGATTATTCATTAATCTTATACTGAGTCTAATGGTGCAAAATTTGGTAGAATAATTTTGTAGTATATTCTCTTGTGGTCAGCATGACACGTAACCATTAAGATGATGTATAGGCTCACTATAGCTTCAGAACTTGTAATAATTAATCAGTCCTGTTTGAAAGTATGAATGAATTTTAATTAAGACTCACTCAGTTAATGGTTAGAGACAAATAAGGAGCAATCTTAATGCAAGGTCAATAGCAGTAAATGACAAGAGTTGAGACAAACCAGGGAAAGGTTTAGGAAGTCTTGGGCTATTTGAAACAGTGTCATAAAAAGATATTTTCCAGAATAGTTTTTGATAAATGCAGTCTAGAAAAGATTATTCTGACTTTGATGGAAGTGATAAAATTTTAAAGAAGTAATCCTGTTTGGCTAAGCTAAATGAAGGGCTGTGTGTTCCCAGATGGAATTCAGGCTTTTAAGAAATTCCCTTCATGAAATTAATCAGTCAAAGTTTCTGAGGAAGACCAGGATTTAGCTCCACGAAATATAAGTATTTATCACTAAATTCTCTAACACATGTTGGAATGTGAAGGACATAAAAGGAGAGAGATTTGACTCATAGGAAGGTGCATGTCTTGAATAAGCACAAAGTTAGTTTCAACTGCATATGATCTATGTTCACTGATGTAAATTTATAATTATTTGTTGAAATTATTCAATTTAAATTCATGTATCTATTTTTCTTGAATTTAGAAGTTAACTGCTTGCATGCATTTTGTCTCAAATGTTATATGACTCATGTATTATATGAATGAATTCAGATTCAGTTGTTTTGTATGTAAAAGAAACCATGTAGCGTAAGACTTCATGCATTTCTTCTGATACAAATTGTGAGGAGTAAATTATCTGTCTTAAAAGACTTGTAGCATGTATGCTGATAATTGATTTTGATATGTCTATGTCAAGGAATTGCTAATTAGCAAAGTAATTTAGTTAAGACCAGAAGTGAAGCCCATTAATTCATGTGTAATTAAGTTGTGAATTCTCTTCAACTGAGAACTGAGGAGTGTGTGCCGACAGGCATAGTTCAGCTTTTAATTTATAGCCACAGCAGGTTGTGACTGCTTTGGTGGCCTAGTGGTTAGAGTGTCCGCCTTGGATGCGGGAGGTCGCGGGTTTGAAACCTGGCTGAATCATACCAAAGACGTATGAAAATGGTACAAGCAGCTGCCTCGCTTGACACTCAGCATTAAGAGGTTAGTGCTAGGACTGGTCAGCCTGGTGTCTGCAGCATGATGCCCCAGTGCTAGACATCATTATAAACTGTCACACTACAGACATCATAGCGATATGGCTGAAAAATTGTTAAAGCTACATTAAAAATCCATAACACACACACACACACACACACACACACACACACACACACACACACACACACACACACACACACACACACACACACACACACACACACACACACAGCATGGTGTGATGGTTATATCTAAGAGGGCTAATTATGTCATGGTCACAGTAGGAATGTGACAGCAGCTAGAAAAAGACATAAATTCGTGTTAATAGGGTTGTGAGTGTGTATTAGGTTGCAAAATGACCACAGTTAGTTTTGTTGAATTATGATAGACAATATCTGATGCAAAAAGAGTGGGAAATTGATTGATGCCAGGAGAAGAAAAACCTGACACGTATTTACATTGGGTATTATATTTTTATTTTTGAAGGAAACAATAGCTCCATACCTGACTGCACAGTGGAAAGAAAGCAGTCTTCAACAAAGATGGTTGATGACCTGAAGAGGTTAGAGGAAAGAAGGAGAGAAGGTAATAAATAAAGAAATGCCAACCTATCACCAACAGTGATTTGGAAAAGAATGGAAGCACCAGGTGATTCTGGCATGCCAGCAATTTGAGTTCAATCAGTCACTCAATTATATGATGAAATTTATTCTATTAGTGTAACTGAAGAGCTAATTGAATTCCACATAAATTTTGTAACTCTGTTTCTAAGAGAAAGTGTATCATTCAAATGTCATGTTCAATTTCATTTTGTTTATGTAATTGATTAAACTGCTATATTTTACATATGGGGACTCGTGTTGTTCTATTTTATATCTCTGCTGAGATCTCTGTTATTCCATCCCTTAATTTCATATTTTATTTTATTGTTTACTCGATCCAGGCAATAACATCGTTGTATATTATCTCCTTGATAATGATAACCAAAAACCATAAGAGGTGATGGAACTCTCATCATCCCATCACCTCATGACACTTAGTGACTATTAACTCATTCAAAATATTATCTATCAGGTAAAGACCTATTTCTTTTGTCACCACAGACATTCTTCACTCTCTATCTGAGATGTCTTTGCATACAAAGTATAAATACAATGTGTGCAAATTCTACGCCACATAATAAGTTCCACTGTTAACAAAGAGAGCTGTTTAAGCTTGCCCCTTCGTTTATTTTTCACCTATCAGTCCTGACACAGTGAAAGTTCAATGAGCATTTGCGTCATAATTATCATAATTAACGTTGGTCTGAATAATTGGTGCTTGGTACATTTCTTGCAAGATTTGACATAAATGATACTAGAGGCACACTGTTAATTTTCAATGTAGCCTAGGATTTTTAGTTCAATAAACAAAATACACTTTACTTGCAACAGAGATAATGGTCTCCCACCCAAATCATAAGAGCGAATAAACCCACTGGGATACTAAATGAAGACTATCTACCTGTATACAGTAAGAAAGATTTTCATGAATATTTATTTGCCCTATAAATAATTCACTTCAAGTGATAAATAGAAAATACCAGTATGCACTACAAAGGTATCCATAGGTCAATAAGTAATTGCCCAAAACAAGCACTTTATTGAAAAACACATACCTCTGGTAAACAAAAGACCCCTGTTTGTCAAACCTGCTTCTGATATAGCTAGCTTCTGTCTTCAGAAGTCTGAATAATTTTCAGTAGTAGAAGCTCTAGTTTTCAGTAGTTTGTGGTAGTTTTCAATAAGTGGAAGCTCTAGTTTTCAGTAGTTTGTGGTAGTTTTCAATAAGTGGAAGCTCTAATTTTCAGCAATCAGAGGTAGTTTTCAGTAGTAGAAGCTCTAGTTTTCAGTAGTTTGTGGTAGTTTTCAATAAGTGGAAGCTCTAGTTTTCAGTAGTTTGTGGTAGTTTTCAATAAGTGGAAGCTCTAATTTTCAGCAATCAGAGGTAGTTTTCAGTAGTAGAAGCTCTAGTTTTCAGTAGTTTCAGGTACTTTTCAACAGTTTGAGGTAGGTTTCAGTAGTCTTGGGTAGTTTTCAGCAGTAATAACTACTTTTCAGTAGTTTGAGGTAGTTTTCAGTAGTCTGGGATAGTTTTCAGTAGTAATAACTACTTTTCAGTAGTTTGAGGAAGTTTCAGTAAAGCAAGCTCCAGTTTTTAGAAGCTTGAGGTCGTTTTCAGTAGTGGAAGCTCTAGTTTCAGTAGTTTGAGGTAGTTTTCAGTAGTTTGGGATAGCTTTCAGAAGTAAAATCTAGTTGAAAAAAACAAGCATATTATTGTAAACTTTAAACAAATGTAATGTTACAACATCAAGCATTTTCAGATGACTATTTTTATTTTCAATGTATAAAACAACTGCATGAAATTTCAACCTAATAAACAGTATAGGTATATTATGTCCAATCAATAAATCCATAAGCAATATCATTTTATCTTCTGCTTGTACTGGTTTGGAAAAAAGACACCATATCTTTGCATTGGCCTGCTGTATGTGTTTGACCAAGTTATATATGCCATCTACAATCATCATTACTGCCATACCTGATACTCACTATTTTCCTACACACTGTGCAGAAAATGACAGTCATCAATGTTACTCCAGTACAGGCCAATCACTTGTCTACTGAGTATTATACTTCTGATAAAACATATGTGAGGATGACTGGGGTAATAAACTTGAATGAGGATGAGACTGGTAATAAATTTGGATGAGGATGACATTGGTAATAAACTTGGGCAACAATGACACTAGTAATAAGCTTGGGTGAGGATGTCACTAGTAATGATATTTAAACAGTGTTTCTTAAAATAAAATGTTGTTAACAAAGGTTCTGCTAATAAACATGTTTCAAAAGCACAAAATGTAATTTAAAGAATGTTTTTCAGCATCATCATCAAATCAGCCTGATGTGAATAATGTTGCATAATGTGCAACTTTTCATCAACTTCTGCTTTTTTCTAGCGCTGCCACATTCAATGTGAAAACCATCATACCTTAAGAAAAGAGCTGACAGTAAATTCCCACTAAACAGCCCTCCTAAGCAGACATGTGGAAACATGTCATTTAACGGGAATGGGTGGTTCCTGTGTCACTGACAGCGACATGAACCTTTGTTTATACATTAACCAATTTTGCAAATGTTTATGGGCAGTAAACAAAACTAAGCTGTCATTACATGCTTAACATTGCAGCCTTGTCCATGACTTGTTTAAATCTCAAATAGGCCTATGACTTGATGAACTTTTATCCAAGGGTACTGTTGTATCTTTTTACATAAAAACTCCTTAGGCCTTCTTTTACATTTGTAATAGACCTCGGATGTGGGAGGTTGTGGGTTTGAACGCCGGCTGAGTCATAGCAAAGACTTATAATAATGGTACTAACAGCTGCCTCACTTGGCACTCAGAATTAAGAGTTTAGTGTTAGGACTGGTCGGCCTGGTGTCAAGATAACGTGACTTGGTGGGACATCATGCTACATGTCTGCGACATGATGCTCCAGTACTAGACATCACATTAAACTGCCACACTGCAGACAAATCACAGCGATATGAATAAAAAATTGTTAAAGTTATGTTAAAAATCCAAATCACACAAACACACTTTACACTGGTAATCGATACTCTAAAAGCCGCTTCCCACTGCCCACTGTGTAAACCACAATTTTCTGGAATGCTGATGACCATCTCTATAACTCTGCAGAAAAAGTTCCTACAAAACTTACAATCTATGGCTAGGTTACCAAACTGTTGCAAGGCTTTAAACAAGAAAAAGATACCTAATGTTTCCATTCCCACACTGCTAATAAACTTTCTCAGTACATGAAATAGACCAACTCATAATGTGAACCTTGCTTAACTGTACATAAAACTACTGAGCTAAATTTGGAACACGACTGGGATCCAATCATCAATAAAAAAACCCATAATATTTAACCTCATCACAGACACATTGCCACCTTGGAAATTTTAGCAGTACTTAACAGTGTTGCTGTATGAAGTTATCAAGTTTACAAAGTAGCATTACAATCCTCCAAACTGCATAAGATATTTTACTCATTTATAAGTCGAGTCAAACTGCAAACAACAAAGATTCTGTCCTGCCATATCATAATGTGCCTGAAGATCAGGATCAAAGTTTTTTGTTCTACTGATTAGTTCTAACAAACTGCATAGACCCAGACCTACCAGTACATTATGTGATGGCAGATGTAGGTCTGTGCAGTTTGGAGTTGGACGCATAAGCAAGTACATACAGTTAAAATATGCTGGATTTTATTAATACTATCAGGACCAGTAATGTTACTATTAGGGCTGGTAATGTTACTATTAGGACCAGTAATGTTACTATTAGGGCTGGTAATGTTACTATTAGAACCAGTAATGTTACCATTAGGACATATTGTTGCCTAATATTACTGAAATAAATCTATTGACTAGTATTTCATCTGATGTCAAGCTTGGCTACTTTAGGTTTCTCCTATCAAAGAAGCCATTGTTCGTGATATACTGTACACACAAGGAAACAAATGGATTAACTGTAAACTGGAGTACAAATCTTATTTGGGCTAAGCCTTCACTTTCTAAGACCTCTCCCCAAGAAGCTATATTTACATATGTCAACCATAAATTCTTTCAAGTTTTAATTTTTTTCAATTGTATAAACCCCTCTGAAGATTCAATCCCTATCTTTGAATGTTAAAATGGAGATGAATTGTCTAATGTACACAACATTTGACTATTACACTTGCTTCAAAAAGGTCACTTGATCTGTGTAATGCTGCTGTAAACAGTAATCTATGACACTGACATACACAAAAATCTTTAGTGATACCCCCACAGTGAATTTTCAAGTGTTTTGGTGGTCACTGAGAAATGTGTGGTGTCTGATACGGCAACTCAGTCAGTCACATCTAGACAATGGCAACTCAGTCAGTCATATCTAGACAATGGCAACTCAGTCAGTCACATCTAGACAATGGCAACTCAGTCAGTCACATCTAGACAAACTGACCTGATAGATATAAAACAAAAATCTCTAGAACAATCATCTTAATTCAAACCATTAATTAACATTATGTGAGTTTAGGCTTGATAAAACTACATAATTTAAAATCATAAATCCCTTTGACAGCTAGAATTGAATTTATTTTGATAATTATATTTCTTTTTGAGTGAGGGAAAACTCAGCTTGCAAAATCCCATTGTCTATTTGTTTATAAACCTGTTTGTATGCCTATAATGTAATACCTTTACTTTAATCAAGAAACTATAGATTAGTAAGAATCTTTTCTTTCAGTTTCACCCCTACTTTTTGATGACCAAAATTATATCAGTCCAACTGAATTGTTTTCATTTTTATGAATTAAAACATTTAAATACATTTTCAGTTTCATATCTACTGACCTTGAAAGCTTAATTATACATAAAGATACAATGAAGTATTTCAATGACTTGCAGTTTCAGCAATGTTATAATTATCAAAACTTCATCAGTGCAGCCAATTGTTTTCCATTTTTATGAATTAAAACAGTGACATACATTTCCAATTTCATATCTACTGATAGATCTGTGTTTGTGCAGTTTGTTAGGACTTAAAGAGACAATACTTGCATTTCAGTGACTTGCAGTTTCAGCAATGTTTGTACTGGGAACAAACATTTATTTTCAGTGGGTGGTCAGCATAAAATGTGATACAAATATCTTGGATTGGCCATGCTACATTTATTTTCAGTGGGTGGTCAGCATAAAATGTGATACAAATATCTTGGATTGGCCATGCTACATTTATTTTCAGTGGGTGGTCAGCATAAAATGTGATACAAATATCTTGGATTGGCCTTGCTACAGAATATACAATCATTACAAGATTCAAGAGTCGTAGGGCTAGATTTTATATTAAGTCAAATAATATTGGGGAAATCTTTTCATATTTGGTGAATTAAGTGTTTGGTCATGCAAACAAGACACTGGTGCACTTTGAGAAGTAATAGTTATAACCTGCTTGACTACATTTTCAGTACACAGTGCCATTAAAACGGGCTTAGCCAAAGTAAACTGCTGATCTCATGGAAAAGGAATTAATGCCAAAATAAGCTTTATTTCACATTAAAGAAATTATGCATGTTGGGGGGTTGGGGTTAATAGATCCAAGAAAAGTTTTACTAGTGATGGACATTGCTGGAAAATTTTAGCACATGTAAAATGTAGCAAGATAGCTTAAAATTTGAACTCAAATTTTACAGCTAATTGACATTTTGCAGAAAGAAATGTCTAAACACTTTGTCCTTCTTTAAAAATATTTACATATAACTGTCCATTATAAATGTCAGTTTATGTTGTTAGCTTTTTACTTTGAAAGACATCACCTCTGATAGTTTTTAATCTAATTTGTATTGAATCATCCACAATAATAACCTAATAAATTCTTGTTTTTGTTTGTTTTCAATGTATCATGTACAGCTATTGTTCAATCTAGCATAAACAATGGCACACCAGTGCTTCCTCATTCAACTGGCTTAAGGAGCTAATTAAGAAAGTCCTACTAAAGGAATATTTAAAAATGATCAGAGTAGCCGACTTTAACACTGACTACCTGAAAACTCCATTAAAATGGATAAGTAACTAGGAAACATACAGCTTTAACAACAGTGACTACTTGAAAACTCCTCTATTAAATATGGATAAGTAACTTTTAAACATACAGTTTCACCCAAATAATTAACACCACAACTAGAGTCACAATTATAAGTGCTACTATCATTGATCGTGTTTATACTAATAAACCTGAAGACATAATTGAAGTTAATATGCTAGTATATTTATTGAGTGATCCCTGTCTGGTCTTTATAGCTAGACATGTGAAAGAAGCATACTCTAAACAGACTATTGATGAAAGTAAGAGTACCAAGACATTTTAGAAGCATCTAAATGAGCTGAACCCATCCAAGAACACCTGTTTCCCCCTTTACACTAATGCAAATGATGACAATGCAATATCGCCATGAGATAATGTTGAAATGTTCAATAATTTCTTTCACAAACTCTCCAGCCAATGTATTCAGAAGGAACTGTATCAGGTTTGACAGTTCTTCTTTAAACTGATAATTCTTCTGCCTCCACAACATGTTGAAATAAATAGTGATTACTATTGTCTTGTTAGATGTACATTATTATATTTTCTTCTTCAGAGTGCCTCAATGGAGAATAGTCATTGAATGAATCAGATACCCTGTATAAATAAAGTAGTATTATTATTACACATACACTCTCATGTATCAAATAATACTGTTGTTGCAATAAGTTTATCACCATAAAACTGATAAACTCAATTAATTTTACCTACCTGATTAAGTAGTTGCATTTCATCAAAGTTAAACACACAGCAAAAGGCTGGAGCAACTATGAATAATTTTTTTTTTTTAAAGTCACAAAATGAAGCTGTCTCCAAGCACATGTGGCTTGTCCATCAGCCAGTCATCATGTAAACAACTGACCAGCAGCTGAAAACATTCCGTTAGCCATTCTAAACTGCTGATCCCATAGAGTAAGTGAATAAGTGATATGATATATATGTATTTAGATTCTAGTAAGTTTATTAGCAGAGGATTCAGATTCTAATGGAATCTATAAGAAAAAATCTAAAGTTTAACTCTGTCAGTCCTTGTAACCCAAAGTTTTGCACCCATCCTAATCCTCATCTGGTTTAGCCAAGAGAACCCACATGCAACATTTTCTGCAGTTAACTGACTTGGCTCAATATTTCACATGTTAATAACACAGTGGCAGTCTGACCTGATATTATAGTGGGGCTTTATCTGTATTTTAAATTCAAAACACCTTTCCATAATTATTATCCTTTTTTGTAGTTACAGCAATCAACCATGAAAGGTCATCTCCCTTACCCTGATTACCCGCTCATGCAAGCTTACTGTATGACCAGTGGTGGCTGTGTAATTTGAGATACCATAAGGAATAAAGTATATGACCTGAATGACCACTGTATTTATTAAGTAAGATATCATTCATGGTCAATGTTTCTACTATGGAACAAGAAACCAAACTATTTCAGTGTCATTTATGTTTAGGCTTATGAAACTTATACTTGAGGTTTTAAGCTGAAGAAATCGTTTCTATTTTCAATATAGTGTTTAAATTGTTAAACTAATAAAAAATTTAAATTTTCTTGTTAAAGTACATTGCACTTCTGCATCCCAAGATAGGTATATAATGGGCACACTTAATTTGGTTCTACCTTCTGATACCCAAGTAAACATTTTTTCAATGAAAAGTAATTATCTGCAAAAACACATATTTACCTGGTGTGCACTAAGAGGAGGTAAATGTGAGATGAATGATGGTCGATTTAGCACCTCAAACTCGTTAGGCTGGGCAACAATGATACCTTGACCCTGAAACAATAAAGACACAATTATGCAAGCATGACAAAAAGCATGACATAAACTGCATAAAAGTCGATATCATGTGCCTTTGAATGAAAACAAAAGGCACATTGGAAGACCTGAAGTTTGTAATTATCCATTCAAGATTTCTCAGACAGTTTTAAACTATAATACATACATGTATATATGTAGATACATGTCAGGTTCTTAAAAGTGTCCAGAAAGTTTCAGTTCATGGTAACTTATTAACGATGGCCACCTCTAATTTAGGTGGCTAAAATGGGGCCTGCAGCAACAAAATAAACTGGTTTACAAACTGTTTAAAATGTTGCCACTGCACTAGGTGCTCAGCATTAAGAGGTTAGTGTTAGGACTGGTCAGCCTGGTGTCAGGATAACGTGACTGGGTGGGACATGATGCTACATGTCTACGACATGATGACCCAGTACCAGACATCGCTATAAACTGCCATAATGCAGACATCATAGTAATATGACTGAAAAATTGTTAAAGCTATGTTAAAAATCCAAATCACACAGTTAATATATTTCTTTTTATATTTCTTACAATTTTGAAACTTGTACAACATTTGAACTACTGCATCATTTTCCTTTCTTAATTAATGTAACAATCATTCTTTAAATTTCTTCTCTCTATGAATTCATGGTCGACTTCCTCAAAGCAGTGTTAATATCTGATTGCACTATATTTGTAAATAACATTCTTTTAATTCCACTTGTGATAATTTTTGTATCAAATTTCTTTGTCCTAGAATAACATCACATCATTTCCTAAATATGCAATTCTACCTTTGAACAAGACTATTGATTCAACACATGCTGCTATTTTCATGGTGTCAAGAATTATTATCAAGGGGAAATGTCAGTAATCAGTTAAATAAACAGACCCTCATTATTTCACTTTGGGGAATTCATGTTAATTCATCCATACATAATGTTGATGAAAATATACTTAGTGACTTCATCTGCATAAACTTCTGAATCCAGAATGATCGATACGGAAAATCAGTTCTTTGTGGTGATCTATCAAATGAACCAACAGAACTATTGTTCAAATCAAATAACTACCTGCAATGATGGAAAGTAAGTCTTCTAATTTCATTTCTGATTACTTAATCTTTTTCTTGCACTGATCTGTAAGCTTTGATGATACTTCCCACAGTGTTTTATACCAAATTATTTAGACATGTTTGCTTGGTTTGCTGATTTATGTCACAGCAACACTGATAAGTTATTTAGTGCCAGGGCAATTGGAGCAAACTGCCTTGCCCAAGGGCACATTATATTAGCTGTCACAGACTGATCCACTGGTAGGATTCAAACATTTCAGTCATGAGTCTGACACACTAACTACTGAACCACCACAGCTCCTGCCTCCATTAATCAACTAAAAAATGATATGCAGAAGAGTGCATCGGGCCTATTCTACAACCGATGCAGAAGAGTGCATCGGGCCTATTCTACATCCAATGCAGAAGGTACCATACATACTCACTTATAAGAAGAGTCCAAATGAAATCTGCACAGACCCAGATCAGTGATGTCGTGCTGGCAAATCTTGTTTGCAGTTTGACTTGACTTATAAGTGTCTGTATATGACATCTAAAAGTGTCCGTGTAATCACACTGCTCTGCTCCAACTGAAATATTCTCCAAACATTTTCAATTGTTTCCACTGCTACCAATGAAAACAATCTGAGATTTTCAAAGTGCAAACAAATTTTGCTTAAAAACTGAAATTTTTAAAAGCTTTCTATGACATCTTTTTTCACGGTTTTTCAAACAAATTTAATTCTTTTTTGTACCTATTCTTAGGTATGGGGATATACCACCTTCAAAGATGGAATTTATAACATTGTACACATTTAACTGGCTCATTAAAGTTGTAGTTGGTAGCAAGCATGAAATCCATGAAAATTATTACTCCACAAATAATATGCGAGTCACAGTAACCTGCAGAATATTTTACATTCACCTGATTTTGTCAATTGCAACAGCTTGGTACAGATCAGCAGTAAAAATCATTCCAGCACAGTGTTATTTACAGCACATTTGCTATTCTTCAATGCAACCTTCTCATTATCTTCTGAAATAGTTCGCTCAAACTAAAAAGTTCAATGCAACAATATAACAAAAAATGTTAGTGTTGTAAAACTGGATGACTCAGCTGTGAAATTTATGGTAATCTTGCCAGCAGTCAGATGAAAATGAAACTTTCATGGACTTGTATGGATGCTACAGACCATGAATTTAAAATGAAACATGCAGTAATTATTTTGTGAAAACCTTCTTATCCAATCCATGAAATTAAGTGCAGATGAAAGTTACATTTTCTCATTTTCTGCAAAACTGAAACTTGATATCCATAAGAGCAAAATGAATATGGTATAACCTGCATTGAAAAAAACAGTTATGAGAAACCATCCATCTTGAGAGACCACATTTTTGAATGTGTATTTATTGATTATATAGTGTTATAACCAGTCATGAGATCACCTGTTTTTGAGAGACCATGATTGTTTGGCAGAAGGGTGTTCTTCAAAGACAGGTTCTACTGAATTTCAAAACTATCTGATCAGGCATAACTTTTCCAAATAACACTTGAAATTCTGGTACAGTCTGGCTTATCAGACCTTGTACAAATATTACTTCACTGCTGTGATGTAAAACACCAAAGAAAAAACAAATAACACTGCATTTAATGTACATAGAAACGCCATTTACATTAGAGTGGGATTAACAATTATGTGTCATAACAGTTAAAGTTATGTCCCCATGAGGACATTTATAAGATTTAAAAATCATCCAAGTTTTTATTTGTATTTGACAAAATTTGCCAGCAGTTTAAATTGCTTGAGCTTCTGATGCCAAGAAGATACCAATTTCAGCTAAAATTGTGTCATTTTATCCTACTGTATCACTAACTAAACCATGAATTACTTTTAAGCTAGATTTTATGCTATTGTATCACTCTGACTAAACCATGAATACTGCTGGGTTAAATTTTATGCTATTTTATTACTCCAACTAAACCATGAATTACAGTTGAGCTAGAACAAATGTACATACATCTTTAGCTAAGTTGCCAATCTGAAAAATCTAGCATCTGAAGCTGGCTTTTTGGTACATATCTATTTTAACCCAAAAAATAAAAATTGCTACTGTATTTGGTGGGTTTTTAGTAATCAGCCATTGTTTACTGTCTCCCTTAAAAGGCCATCTTAATTCAATGTGGTGAATCCCTCTCTTTTCTGCGAGTCGTACAAAAAAAGTTTTGAAATAAAATTCATCTTACTATGTTACAAGGATATACTATGCTCAGTATTAATATGGATTCTACCAACCCATTCCAAGTTAAAAAAAATAAAATGTACATGATTGTTTAATGGATTTCTTTGTAAATAACAACCTATTTCAGTCTTGTGAAAGTCTTTAATACCAATGGTAGATAAATGGCTAAAGCCTTTGATGAAGGAAAAACTTATACTGGTACTGCCTCAGTAGATCTTTAAAAAGCATTTGACTTACTTGACCTTCAAAATCTTCTAGAGGAACCACAAACTTATAAATTCTGACAGAAAGGAATAAAAGTTTTCATCTTACCTCAAAGAAAGAAACCAAAAAGTCCCGGTAAGTGGGGTACTTTCAAGTAGACTACTTGTACAACACTGTGTACAATAGGCTTTAATACAAGGTCCCACCTGTATTCAATTTCTATCAATGATTTACCATTTTACTTACAAAACAATGTTTCAACTATAGATCTCTGATGCATAGTTTTCTTTAGCTGTACTATCAACTAATTTGCAAGGTGACCTAGATGACTTGGAACTTGGTATCAAATCTGGTAAATGGAATGACTCTAACTATATCAAAGATTAAAGGTACTCTAATTACAACAGCCCAGTATTCTGATTACAATAGCACAGTATTCTAACAGACCAGTTTTCTGATTATACCAGCAAAGTATTCTGATTAAAACAGCACAGTATTCTGATTATAACAGACCAGTATTCTGATTATACCAGACCGGTATTCTGATTATACCAGACCGGTATTCTGATTAAAACAGACCAGTATTCTGATTGTGAAAATGGCCACATGATATGTAAGTATGACTAATAAGTATATTCATTCTTCACCCCATTTTTCACTTTTCTTTTGTTTTCAAATATTCATGGTTATCTTTTCTTTTCTTCTTAAATTATAAATAACTGCTCAACAATGCATCTTTGTACATTTACTTCAAAATATTGGCATCATGGGAAATTAGTTCTGTAAACTAAAAGGGACATCCTCTAAAAAATTTACTACTACATGTACTACTACTGTTATAATTATTATTATTATTGTTATTATTATTATGCTTCAAAATAAGAACCTAAACAGTTACTAGTTCATCAGTGAGAAAGGTCAAGTTTTTAATCTAAACCAAACAAGAGATCACCTCCAAATATCTGGATTAAAACTGTCCTATCTTTTTACGATAGTCCTTTCTAATGTTGGCTTTAATGGATGCAGCCATGTATCACATTCCACATCTGAAGTAATGATATTACACAACACTCAGTATTGAAATAATGAAATTTGTCAACATTAACTCTATAATTAAATATCATTTATTTGCACAAGTATACTGTTAACAGTGCACTGCTTTGAAACAAATGTTGGTGAATATGGTACTCTACAGTTTTAATTTTATAATTTAGGCCTTTTCCATGTAATTTCAACTCATTAGTTCATTTATTTGTCCAAAGGCAGTAATTCATGAGGTGATTTTTATTTCCCTCATTTACTTATATCCCAGTTGTAAATTTCAGATTATTTGTCTAATTTTAACCAACTGTACATAAATGAAATGAAATTAAAAGTGTTAACCTCATCAGTCTTGCCATACACATACATCATTTTTTGTACCTTCACTTTCATTCACACATTCTTTCATTCCATAATTCTTATAGTTTTCTACACAAACTGAATGAACACCAGTAAAAAATTTAATTAAATAATTAATAATTTAAACAACTTATTATAAATATTGATCAATAATCTTTTCACATACTGCTGAATGTCAAATTTTTAATTGTGCTTTAGGCTTTAAAGCTGCCGGTACCGTCTATACGCGCTTATAAGTCTAGCACAACTGCACAATCCCCAGACCCAGATCTGCTGTCACATAATGCACTAGTAGATTTGGATTTGTGCAGTTTATTAGGACTGATCTACAGAACAAACAACATATATCCTGGTCTGCAGGCACATTATGCTATGGCATACTGGGATCTTTATTGTCTGCATTTTGATTCATCTTATAAGCGAATACGTACGGTACTAATGGCAACTGTAATGAAGGTATGTGCAATGTGTTTTTTTTTTTTTCGCTTATATTAAACATGTAAATAATTTTTAAAATAAAATTACTATCTAGCCCATGGCCTGGAATAAGTTGCCCATGCCTGCTGTAATGTATAGCTTTTACTATGTATATTTTAAGTCATATTGTCAAAATACACAGCGTAATGATTCAAGACTTCAAGTGGTACGATAAACGTTACAATGCAATTTTCCTTAGACTCTGATATAACTGTTGACTCTAAGTGTTCGTGACTGCAAAAGTTTAAGATTTTAGCAGGAATAATGTCGTCTCCAAATCAAGTAATGAAGAAAAGTATCTCAGCTCAAGTACATGAATAACAATACCCAAGAAACCTAACAACAGTCACTTCGCTAATATCTGGATTTGCGGAGTGAATGAGCAAGAGCAGTAGCCGCCAAGGTACCACATTATGATGCTCATATGCAGTGATCCGTCGGACCACCCTGGCTATTTCTGCGAGACAAAAATATTACTCGGAAGTATGATCAGTAGGACTGACCTCGAGTAACGAAGAGAGCTGCCATGTCCAGGGGAGATGTATGTGTAAGAGAAAGAGAAAGGCAGAGTGTTTTTTGTGTAATGGTCAAAATGTGAAAAACTGCCCTATTCATGAAGAAAATATCTGAATTTATTTCTCGTGTGGGATATTTCGTTAATGTGACTGCGTTGATTTTAAAGGAGATCTCGATTGTAATAGGTGGTCATAGTATCTTAAATGCTCTTTAAAAGCAGAGATGTGTATATAGTATACGAGACCTGAGAGTATGATTAATTTCGGGGGTAGAGAAGAAAAGGCTTGAGGGGAGGGGGTTCTCATTTTAAAAAAAAATATTTCCGGTCAGCTTGATTTTTTTGAAGAAAAAAATCTAATTATATCAGCTATATTAGTTTTTTAAAATGTCATCCCATCCCATCTTGCCATCACTTGTTAAAACCAACCAATCAATCACGATGATTATATAAGTGTATGGATAATAATGTACAGTGTGGCACAAGGTGGAAAATCTTTGTTAATTTCTTTAACTATTTATAAATTTTCAACCTAATTTCGTTTTACTGTTGTGTTCGATTATGACTTTGAAATAATCGTCATCGCTATGAGTGGTTGAGAGAGAGAGAGAGAGAGAGAGAGAGAGAGAGAGAGAGAGAGAGAGATGGGGGGGGGACAGGTATTATTAAGGTTTCTCTTGTTTACATTTTTATGCCTTTTTGACTGAATTAAAAATGGCTTCAACCTCTTTCTGTATCCGACTGAATAATTGCTACCAGGCTAGCTAGAACATCTAACCTATTATTGCCATTCTTTGACTTCCTGATTTTGACGCGCTGTGTTAGCGCCAAGCTTTATTACCGTATACAGTTTTACACGACTCCCAGATCGCTCAGATCTGGAAGTCTCAAAAGTCTGGCAGTCTGGATACAATAATTAAAATAACACGAATACTCCAATAAAAAATAACACGTATGACAAATGCCCAATCAGCTTTAAGCATCATTTCGTCCTCCATTAATATTATGCAAATACCCCCCTCATTTTTTTCAGCCATGATTATCTTTACAAAAATGTTTTAAAAAATGGACAAATAACTAAAGTGTAAATATCATGTGCGCACTCTCTCTCTCTCTCTCTCTCTCTCTCTCTCTCTCTCTCTCTCGTTTCTTTAAGTTACTGTTAATCATATTATTCCGTTATTCTTACCTGCCTGAGGTAATATCATGCAAATACCACCTGCATTTTTCTCAGCCATCATAATCTTTACAAAAATGTTTTTAAAATATGGACCAATAACTACGTGTATATCTATCTATCTATCTATCTATCTATCTATCTATCTATATATATATATATATATATATATATATATATATATATATATATATATATATATATATATATATATATACGAAAAGTTTTACAAATCGCCTTGTTTACAGAATTTGCGTATGTCCATGTGCATGTAATTGTAACTGTTGTAGACACTAAAGTCGGAAACAGAAAACTTCCATAGATGTTACAAATTCAATCAATCGCTCAGTTTTTGAATTATACATCAACAGCAGTCCGAAAATAATTTAATGTAAGAGTATCGTGTTCAGCGATTATTTACCTACACGTACATGTCGTCCCCTTAAATCCGTTGTCAGTTAAAATGGTGTAAGAGAGTACCGTTACTGTATTACAGTAAATAGAAGTCACGGAGGATTGTTTCTTTAAGTTACTGTTAATCATATTATTCCGTTATTCTTACCTGTCTGAGGGGCATCCTTGATGTGGTAACTCACTTTTCTAATCTAAATCATCCATTTTATGAACTTATTCCACTCATTGTAACTTGTTAGAATCTTACGCAAACTTTCCCCGACTTCTACGCGCCACTGCCTTCGCGTTCCACTCTTGCAGATTTTTCAGTGGCTAATCGCCCACCTGTTCTTATGCAAATCAAGTTTCCGTGACAACTGTAAACAATATGGCGTATGCAAGAGGGCAAGTGAACAACGTGGGTCCTTCATTCACTTTCAAAACTCTCGCTTAGATTAAACTATCATGTTACGCGTCTTCAAGTGATATCAAATCGAAGTAAGTTGTGTGATATTTGGTGCGATATACACAGCGATACCTATCAAGCAAGCATAAGAGGGCCGATTGAATACCTAAGCAGACAGGTAGCTGATCCAAAAACTGAATTAGTGTTATTTTCCTTGATATTGGTGAACGTGTTCTAATTAACACACACCTCAAACACTCGTTGTCACACACACACACACACACACACACACACACACACACACACACACATATATATATATATATATATATATATATATATATATATATATATATATATATATATATATATATATATAATATCACATAATATGATTCGATTAGTATTGTAATAAACCCTTTTCATCACACACGAGTCTCTTTTATTATGTTAAGAAAGTAATTATTTCGACGGATAACACTAAAGTCATACCAGAACATGTCAATTTTTTTTTTTAAATGCACGGAGAACAAAAGCACAATTGTATTCTAATCTCTCTCTCTCTCCATCCCCCCCCCTCTCGTTTTCTCACTGTTTTATGTGAAGTGTCATTTACAATTAAGTCTTTCATTTACAGAGGAAAACTAAAATATTCTGTTTACAAACCCTTTACGCTCTATGAAAATTAAACTTTGGACTTCGAACTTCTTCTAATACTCTCGCGACGATTCCACATTTTTAAGAATTTATATATTTTTTTTAAATTAGGCTTTTTTGTTTTTACAATTCTGTTTAATTAATCGCTGTCTTTTTAAACAAAGAAAACAACAAAATACCAATGACAACGCAATTTTGATGTTTCACCAAAACTTTAAACAGGGTTTGTTTGCGGTCAGTCTTCTATTCAATTTCTCTTTCACTTGGTACATCAAACGAATGTTTTTATTTCAGTGCAAATTCAGGCTTACGTAAATACGTGGTTCCAACTGAATCGCTTTATTGTAAATGTGGCTGATCGGAAAAACATTAATTTCATATACAAAGCAAATCTAGTAATAATACTTGGTCCAAGTCGGTTTTATTCATACATTTCATTGATACTAGTTTTATACCGTCCATAAAACAGTTTTCACCTGCACAGTCGTCGGCGTTACTTGAAGTCCGCTCCGATTTTATTCCTTTTCCCATATTAAACGAGAACATTTAATTACCAGAAACATTTATGGACAGCGTTTTATTTATACTGATAACCTGAAGTTCCTTTGAAGCAATGGTGTTTACATTTGTAGACCAGTAGCGAACGGGGGCACTTTAGGGTCACGTAGACTTCTATGTTAAATTTGGTCGTTTGCACTATGGGATCAAACGGGAATTTGACATGGAGCAGATTGGGCCAGCCTAGGGTCAAGGAGGGAATTGAACAGATGGAATGTAGAGCGACAAGGGATTGGGCCTGTCAAGAGTCAATAGGAATTGGAGAGGGGTGACGTCATGGTACTGGACACTGGCAACAATGTTACAAGTGGCTAACTTTAATCGGGCGGAACAGTGTGGCAAGGGCTGACCTGACTACGCGTTACTCTTGGGACAAATAGAGACATAGACACAGAGACACAGACATATGACACAAACATAGATTGATGAACATCAATCTATCACACCAAAAAATCGACTAAAATTTTTTTTTTAAGGCAAGAGAGAATAGATATTTTTTTTCAGGCAATGGAGTGGTCCTGAAAATGTTTTTGTTAACACCATTCCGTTAACATAGAGGGCATCGCACGGATCTTCTTCTCTTCCTTAAACTTCGTCTGACCTCTGGACCGTAGATTAAGACTCGCTTCAGACAGCCTTGTCTCTCCACATAGATTCTTCGTTTCCAAAGGGCTGTATCAGTCATCTGGGTAATTGCCCATGATGACCTGACATACATGGGATAGTCCGGGTGGAACAGCATCGACGATAAGAGGGTAGACGATTCTACATTAGTCCACATCTTGTGACGAGAACATGTGAAGGGAATGAGGTGAACCGTGGTTATTTATAGTGCAAGAGCGGATCGAAACGGACTGAATTCTTTCACCAATCCTAACACGCATTACAAAATTCAGCCACAGTGCGGAGTCTGTCTTCTAATCCGAAAAGAGCTGCTTGTGACGTCACATTCCCTATATAGGTGCGCTAGCGTCTGTGCGCAGTGAATTAAGGCGACATCATTAGAGCATGACGGAAACTACGAAGACGATAAATTGGGGTGCACCGGCCGTGGAGACGAGGAGTGATGTCATAGCAGCGGCTACCAAAGCAAACACAGTCCGACTTCCAGAAGAGAACGATTTTAATTGGGATTTAGTGGATTTTCTGTCTACTTCACAAGAATTTGTTCCGGTACCAGCACCTTCACCACCTTCTCCTTCCTTGCCGTATGTCGAGGATTTTAAATAGAGACAGAAAGAAGAATTGGAGAAATTTTTCAACAGCAGAAAGAAGCAGAACAAGCCTTTCTCATTCAACAGAAACATCGAGAAGAGGCAAGAAGACGAAAACGCCAGGAAGAAGAAGAAGCAGAGAAGAAACGAGGTCTAGGAGAGAAGGAGGATAGAGAAAGTCAAACGGTAACGGTACTCTTAGACATTTTGGCAGAGTTAAGGAGTCTGAAACAAATGTATCAGACTTCTTTCATACGACCCAAGAGAAAAAGACCTTCCCAAGCCAAACTGTCCAACCCCGTCCACACACCAACTACGCCTGAGATACCAACGCTAGTGATTTCTACGAAATCATCGACAGTAGCAGGTCCAGAAGTAGGCCTTGGCAGTAGCAAAGGGATAAGGAAGTTAAAGCTCATTACTTCCCTTTCTTGAGTTTGTTTTTTAAAAATAAAAAAAAAAACCAAACACCCAACGGTCCTTTTCAGGGCCACTCATCCCTCTCGAAAAGAGACTACACAATGTTTGCCAAATCAATTAAAACTCAAAATCCTTTCTTTCCCCATGATTTACGTATGTGAGTGCGTGAGTGTACATCCTGATTACAAAAATCAAAACCAAGAGACACTTAAGTTTTTCTTTCTGGTATATTCTCTGGTACAAACTTACAATCCAATTTCACAACACATCACTTTAAAAAGTTCATTTTTCTTCTTCTTTGTCTTTACACTCTCTCTTTTTTTGAATTTCTACACTGTCACAGGTTTTTGCTCTTCTTCTTCACTTTTTTCTCGTCTTCTTTTCTTCTCTTTCTGGATGTCTCTGGGTTCTTTCTTTCGTAGGGTACCTCTTCTTCGTGTTCGGAATCCCTCTCTTCTTTCTGCTCCTGTTGTTTCTTAGGGCAGTCTGAAGACCAATGCCCTTTCTGTTGATAATGATAACAGGTATCTTGACTTTTGTCTCTTTTAATGCCTGTCTTGCTTTGACGTTGTGGAGATTCAGAAGATCAATGCCCTTTCTTCTGACAGATATAGCAAGTATCTTGACTTTTATCTCGAAAGGAGGGGGAGCAGTCCGTCGGCTTCTCTGAAGAAAACATTCGTATGACACCTCGCAAAGCTCTGATCAGAAGTTCGATATGTGTTGGCTCTTCCATCTTTCTGCTAGGATTGAGAGTGAAATGGATACTTTGAGGGAAGACACTGACCCTTTATATAAGGAAGACACTGACCTTACATTGATATATAGGGGACCATGGCGTTTACAATGTAGTCATTTGACTTTTTGAAATCAAGATGAAAGGATCGCTTCATTTCATGAAGAAAGGAGAAAAAATTAAGAGGCAGAAACGTGACCTATCGCCTCGCACAGTAGCTGAAGTCTTGGCTCAAATTCATGCCAGCAATTTCGAAGATGACATGAGTGAGCCAGAATCCAGACCCAGAGAGTCTACACCAAACCAAAGTCAACCACCATTAACCCCTGAAAACTGCTACCACATTCAAGAGACGGATAAATGCTCCTCTAGAAATTTAGAACCACAACCTATACGCACACAGTGAAATTTAAAGATTTCAAGACCGACGTACCGCTTGAGAAAACAGAGTGGTTCATCACCGATTTGTGGGATTCTTTGTTAACCACATTGAAACAGCAATGTCAAGCCAAAGAAGACGATCGCTTGACACTTTCCATTTATCATGACAGTCTGAAGTCCCCTGTTTGGATTGAGTTTAGCAGGTCAGCAGAATTGACACCTTCCAAAGTCATCGAAAAGATTTAACACGTTCAGCAGCCCAACGACAAGTTTCACATCACCAATGGAAAAGTAACACTGTACATGGCCCATGTTTCTCTTCCCAAAGGGACCGGACGCAAAAAGGTGTTATTGGTGGACAACCTTCGCAGCACCAAGCGTAGCCTCGTGCGAATTAACAACCCTCAAGACCAATTGTGTTTAGCCAGGGCCATCGTGATGAGGCAAACGTATGCAGACAAGAACGACACGGCAGAGTGGAGAACATTCAACAATCTAACCGAACCAAACAACGAAGAGAAGCAGAACTCCTGTTACAGCAAGCTGGCCTATCCAAAGACACACCATGTGGCATTCCTGAAATGCAAAAATTGCAAGACGTCTTTGCCTCCACACTACACATTGAAAGTACACCCTCAAGAAGTGCGCGGCCGTCTGTTGTTTCGAGGCCAAAATTTCAAAGATGGAAAATACGATGCCATTACCAGTATCACCTGATTCCTCGGATACAGTTATTACTTTGAGAAATGTGACTATGGCTATAACAATCGAGAGCAACACAAGCATTGTGGATCGAAATGTGAGGGATCTTTGGCCTCTAAACCCTGTCTTGACGAAGGACAAGAACGAGTGCATTGCCCTGCTTGTCAGCGCACTTTTGTCAGCCCTACCTGTTAACAACAACATCTCAAGACGCAAGGTTTACAGCGGAAAAGTGCTTGCCAACTCCTGTGTCCTACTTGTGGACAAGTTATACGTAGCAATAATGCCAAGGCACACCTATGTCCAGGAAAGAAACGATGTCAAATTTGTCATCAAATCGTAGACTTGGAACACGAATGCTACATTCAAAAATACCAATCCCAAGAGAAGGAAGAGGAAGATAACCACAAGAAGAAATGGAATTTCATTTTTTTCAATTTCGAATGCATGCAAGAGACTCGCATTCAAATTTCTAAATTGTGCGTGGCTCATCGAGCGTGCAAGAAGTGCATCCAAGAACCAATCTTTAGTCATTGCCCTCACCTCAGCAAGATTCCTGGAGCAAGTGCAAAAATCTTTCGGGGACCAAACACGCTGGCCGATTTTGCCCAATGGATCTTAGACCCTATCAACGAGACATGGAGCCAAGAGGACATGGACCATTATGGAGATTGACATCGCAATGCCAAGGTGATGGCTCACAATTTCTTGGTAAGGATGGACAGTTTCTTCTCAAATATTATACGGAACAAAGTACCGAACCTCCTAAAGTGACCTTGAACGGAGCCAAAATCATTTCCATGCAAGTGGGACAAGTGCAGTTTCAAGGTTCGATGAGTTACTTGACGATGCCTTTGAGTCGAATGCCTAAAACATTTGGAATGACAGAAATGGCCAAAGGCTATTTTCTGCACTTTTTCAATACCGAAGCCAATCAACACGCCGTTCTGCCCCATTTGCCTGATTCTCACTAATACGACCCAACATGTGCGCCGAACAACGAAAAGCTTTCTAGGCTTGGTACCACTCTCACGCCTAGGACCCCTTCGCCTTTCAGGAAGAATTGTTAAAGTATTGTCGTTCCGATGTTGACATTTTACGGCGTTACTGTGGAAAATTTCGAGAACTGTTCATGGAGCACGGAGGGATCGATCCTTTGAAAAAAACCTGCACTATTGCCAAAGCGTTTTTGTTAGTGTATCGCAAACGATTTATGCCAGAAAACACCCTGGCTGTCATCCGCCCTCAAACGACCAATTTTGTCAAACGACAATACTCGGTCAAAGCCCTACGCTGGATACATTAATTGTGCGACGAGGAAGACAAATGGATCCAACACGCCCGAAACAGAGAAGGAGAAAAGACCAACGGAACGTATTCAGGGATGGTTGGGACTTAGAAAACCCCCAAGATCGCGTACGAGTTAAACGGTTGCTTATTTCCCGGATGTCCCATCTGTTACCCTCAATGTGACACTAAAAATTGGTTTTTACAACATACCATAGAAGACTTGTACGAGCTCACTTGTCAGCGGCGCATAAAGTTAGAACAGCAAGAATACCAAGTGGTGGAAATGAGGGAACACGAGCACGATTACCGTTTGAAAACCGATCTCGAGTTTAAACGCATCGTAGAAAGTTACAAGCTGGTGGACCCTCTAAACCCCCGGGATAGTTTATACGGAGAACGGATAAATGCCACCTGTTTGCTGTACCACACCGACAAGGAGAAAGGAGAAGAAATCAAATACTTGGACGTGTGTTCGCTGCATCCTTACGTGTACAAACATTGTCACTTTGTCGCAGGGTACCCACAATTGCTGACCGAACACATCGACCTGGACAACTTTCGACAATACGAAGGATTGATTAAATGTAAAGTCTTGCCTCCCACGAACTTGTACCATCACGTTTTACTTCACCATTGCCAAGGAAAACTGATGTTTCCCTTGTGCCTTACTTGTGCAGAAACGTGCCACCAAGACCAAACTTGTCAGCACACCCAGGAAGAACGCACCTTGACAGGAACGTGGTTCAGCGTGGAATTGTTTAAAGCTCTGGACCTGGAATACCAATTGTTAGAAGTGTACGAAATTTACCACTTTCCCAAGACAGAACAGTACCACAAGGCTGACGAGACTCAGTGAGGCATTTTCACAGACTACGTGGATGCCTTTTTGAAACTGAAACAAGAAGCCAGCGGCTATCCTTCATTCCAGACTCCCGAAGACCAAAATAAATTCAAAGAGAAATACTTTGGGCAGGAAGGCATCACTTTAGACCACGTGGAGAAAAACGAAGGTCGACGATCGTTTGCCAAAGTGATGTTAACTTGCTTGTGGGGCAAAATGCCACAACGACCTTGTTTACCCAGGACGGAGTATTTGTCCGATCGTTCCCGCTACTTCCAGATCATTCACGACAAAACCAAATACATGAAACACGTAGACGTCCTTCGTGAAGACTTGATCCTGGTCAGTTACGAAGAAGAACTGGACTTTGTACAAGCCGACGAATTTGGAAATGTCATCATTGCTGCTGACGTGACAGCCCATGCTCGCTTAAAATTGTATGAAGCTTTAGAACTGTTAGGAGATCGTGTGCTGTATTTTGACATGGACAGCTGCATCTACATCGATCGCCTGGGTGACCGGCACCCTGACATCGAAGGATACCGTTTAGGAGCCTGGACGGACGAGCACCCCAACGATAAGATTCTAAGTTTTGGTAGTGGCGGTCCCAAAAATAACGGCTACAAATACCAGGACCCCGAAGAGAAGTGCATACCGAGTGTAAAGTGAAAGGATTGACTCTCAATTATCGCACTAGTCAAGTGGTGAACTTTGGGGTATTGAACGAAGCCTTGCAGTATGGAGAGGATCAAGATTTTAAAGTGACCACCTACCAACCTCACGAGATTGTACGTTTAGCCACACACCAAATCGTCAGTCGGCCTTTGGAAAAGCGTATCAAATCGTGTTCCAGAAGCGAGTGAGACTTTCCATCCTTTTCACTTTTCCGTACGGACACACTGGTATAAAAAATGGTTCCAAGACGATAGCTACCAACAAGAAGGATGACTTCGACACAGCAAGAATCGATCGAGGGACTCACTGAGGACTCCAAGTTCAAACAATACAATTTTCCTGTCTTCTTGCCTGACTATTGTGATTGTTCCAGTAAATTGGAACGTTTAAAAAATGGCCTACCGATAGGGAAGGATTACCTACTTCGAATGTTTTAGCTAAAACAGGATTTGTCTACTTGGGACCTGAGACTGGATTGGGATACGAAGTACAGTGTTTCACTTGTGGTCTGAGGTTGCGTATCGATCGATGTATCTATAAAGATTCAACTAATCTGGAACATACTCGATGGTCGCCGCATTGTCCTTACCTTTCTATGGCCTTTCCACCTATCACACTACGATACATTTATGACGGTACCTTAGAGAAGGTGGGACCGTTGTCCAGGAAGAAAAAAGGAAGACTTCCAAAACTAGGCATAAAAAAGGAAAGCTTTACAAGCTCGACACTTCATTACGACTAGTATAAAAAGGGAAAACATCCAAGACCGATAGTCCATTTTGACTACCATTGCCAAGCGAGAAAGATGAATCCTAACAAACAGACACCATTCAGTGATTCTGAAGTGGAGTGCGATGCTGTGCCTTGCGATGGTAGGGACGCCGTACTCTATGACCTCAGCGATTTAGTATCACATCATCATGGGAACTTTGCTATGATGACTACTACTACAATACCAACCATGGAAAGTGATGCTGATGGTGTCAAACGTGACAGATGCAAAAGCGATGCCACTCGTTATCGCGGAATCTTTACTGGTTTTCATGGTCAATGTCAACCTCCACGTGAAACCATGCGACTATCACCCTACGGATGAGCAAACTACTGCGGGTTTCACCGTACCTTCATCGAAATGAACATGTGAAAGAAGAATATTCGTTCCCTGTGTGTTTGTCTGAATACTGTGACTTTGAAAGTCGTTTTGAAACCTTCCAAAGAAAATGGCCTAAATATCTGGGAGGACCTACCCCCGAAGAATTAGCCAGAGCTGGATTTATCTACTTGGGCGAAGATGATAAAGTCAAGCGCTTCAGTTGCGGTGTGTCACTTCACGAGTGGGAGCAGAAAGATTCCGCTTACATGGAACATGCTCGATGGTCTCCGCACTCTCACTACTTACCTTTAGTGGGACGACCTCAGTAATCTCTTGATGGATACTTTACAAGAGAACATTTGTTGTTTGCCTGTGGAGTTGAGAGAACGCGTTTACCGAGAGTTTGTCAAAATACAAGTCCAACGAAAAGAACAATTGCATCCGTTACTTCACCAGTGTTTAAACCACTGGTACCTGAATGCTATAAGAGGACTGATTCATTTGAAAGCGTTCCAGTGGTCAGACATTGTTCAACTGACCGAGGACTAGAAGACTTTGGTTGCTACTCATCCTACTTCTTGCAAGTTAGCCATACTACACCGAATTCCAGAGGAAGAGTTAGAGGGTTACCAAATTCTTTTACACGAACAAATCTTGGTTCAAGAGGAAAAGTCTGTGCGACGTGTGATGAGTGAGTTAATGACTAAACAATTTGGATACGCCACTGGAATACGATCAGTTCTGTGCAAAAAGTACATTTATTACCTTCAGCAAAAGAGGGTATAAAAACTTGCTACCATGCCACGACTTTTATCATTAGTGATACAAAAATTGTCGTGGAAGGGAAATCAATGACAGTATTCAGACTGTGGTGGATTACCAACGCTTTTTACGAGAACTGTATCCAATGAATTTGGGTCATCGTGTGGTGTGTGTCTTAGTGACTTCCTTTCTGGAATTTCGTTTACCAGCCGATTCCTTGTGGCCTCTGTACGATCTGTACTGTGCAGTACCACCAAAAACATGGTGTTTCCTTTAAATGTACACGAGAAACTCACTCTGTTAAAAGCCTTGCGCTTTCATCTGCAAACTTATCGACCTCTGGAAGAAAAGTTTCTTTGTGAAATTTTAGCCACTCCGGATGCTTACGAAGATGTGTGTATAGCTTGATGGCTACACTCTCACTGGAAAGATGTACGTGACTGGAAAAGTCTTGGTTTCGAGGCTTTTACGAAAGAAGTGGCTTACATTGGCAGAGATTTGTGTTATGCATTCAAAGGAAAAACTGTACCTAAAGTGTTCAGTGAAAAAAATGACCTTTAAACCTGTGTTTGCCACAGTGTCAGAAGAAGAATCCGACGCCGAGGAAAACCACTCCATTCAGGACAGGACCATCGTTGACATGGACATCCCCGAAAGACCATTCCGTTAGGACTCCTGTGTGACTGTGCCAAGTGTAGAACCTCTAAGAACATTAAAAACTGTCCCTACCACACCACACCTTCGTCACCAAAAATGTTGTACAGTGACTTGTTTGTATTCCACTTTGATCTTTTCGATGTGTATTTTATCGATGTACTTGACCATTTGGCTCTTATGTATTTGTGTCGTTCGTGTTTAATTTTAAAAATGTTTTTTTAATAAACGGTTCCTGAAAAAAAGTATAAAAACTCTTGTTTTGTCTATCTTCGTTTCAAAAGTGACATTCCCTGCATATAGCTATCTCTGCTGTCTCTGCTCCCTCTTCCACCACTTTCAAAGTCATCGAGGAAAACTTACATCGTGCCAGTTGGGAGGCCTTGTATCTTCACCATCTCTTTAACATGTTAATTGCTGGACCCAGCGGTTCAGGCAAAACCGAATTTGTCAAAAGTGTGATTGAACATAAACATCATTTGATCGATCGTCTACCTCAACGTATCGTGTGGTGTTACAAAGAGTGGCAATCGACGTACAGCCTCCTGCGAGAAAGTCAAGGCAATTCGATCGTGTTTGTGGAAGGCATTCCTGGCGAAGACGACGGATCGTGTCTGACCCCAGTCAATCTCATCTGGTCATCTCCGACGACATGTTAGGAGAAGACGAAGAAGAAATTAACCTGTGGTTTACGCGCAAAGGGCATCATCGTAATGCCAGTGTCATTTACATCACCCAAAATTTGTTTCAACAAAGTAAAGTCCATCGCACCATCAATCTCAATGCTCATTACGTGGTCTTGTTTAAAAGCTCTAGAGATAAATCGCAAGTACAAGTGTTAACCAAACAGTTAGGAACTCCTTGGCTGACACATGCTTACGACGATGCCACTCAAATTCCTCACGCCTATTTACTCGTGGATTTAAAACCCACTACTTCCGATTATTTGCGATTTTGTACCCATCTGTTTCACCACTGGTGCCAAGACGGAGGGCCTCGTGTACACGTCCCCGTGGACTTAAAAAAAAATCTATAAAAACCTCGGATACTTTTGGTCTGTCTCACAAATCGTCAACATGAAATTCCTTCAGTCTCATCTTCTCGTCAAATTGATTCGTGCCTTGTACGGCATCAGTCGCAAAAAATCCACAAAAACATGCTCGTGTCTTAGAAGCCAGTCTCAGAGAAGTCATACGATGGTTTACGGTGACAGCACGTCAATAACTGCAAGGCATCATTCACATTCCACATCAAACCAAACGCTTTTTTGAGAGAAACAAAGCAGACTTGACGCAACTGGCAGATCCCCGTATCGACACTCAAGCCAAAAAGCAAATCATTTTGAAACCTGCAGGTAGCGGTTCTCTTGGAGATGTCATCATTCGCTCCCTCTTGAAACAGGAACCCAATGCCCCCAAAGTTTATCCCCAAGAAATAAAGCCACTCCCCGACCCAAACGTACCCATAAGAAAAAGAGCAGTGGTGTCAAGATCAGGTCACAGCCCCAGAAAAAGAAAAGTCCCCAGAAAAAGAAAAAGAAAAGACACCAGAAAAGACCCCATAAAATAGCTTCTAACCGCAAGAGAGGCAGTTAGGCCAGGACGCAACCTTACATCCCCAAACCACGACCTGCAGCGACGGTGACCACGTCTCTAGTAGCATCAGTTTCTTCCACTTCTCCGTTGCTGGTGATGCCAGCCAGACCAAATTTGACACGCGTCTTTCCCCATTTGAATAAAAAATGGAAACCCGTGTCGCCAGGAACATCTCCTCCAGCGGTGACACCCTCCACCTCTTTAGCCGCCGAGGCAGCTGCTAACAAAGTACCAGCCCCCAAAATTGAAGTCCAAGAGAGATCGGGCATGTTACAGAGTTTACTGGATATATCCAAGCAAGAACTGTCCTGATTTAGTCCGTTTCGAACCCCTCCACGACTCGTGATGCCTGTCATCAAGTTGATACGACGTAAAGACAATCATTGGCGACGCATTCCACTATAAAAAAATACCCAGGGAAAACGATGGGTATCAGTGTTTTTGTGCTCATGAACGCCATAAGATGTCCCCTAAAAGAAGTGCACACAACCACCACCATTGTCGTTCTCCTGTCCAAAAAGGAAAAGGAAAAAGAATCGTCGTTTGACCCGGCATCCGAAAAAGCGCTTGGCCAAGTATCGACGTCTACCCCTGAAAAGACCCATCGTCCAAAGAAAAAGAGGAGCAACCAAAGGGGAGGATTGGTTGGCGATATAGAAAAAAAGTCGTCACAGTTTTGACAAAGCGATAGTCAAAGAGTTCGTCAAAAAGAATGGTTACACACCCTTCGACCTACTCCAAAAAATAAGATAAAGGGCGTGTGCCAAGTCATCGACGTCAGTGTATTTTTTGTGTGTGCTCCGGAACAAACAAAGATGTCACCTCCCAGAAGCCATCCCTCTTCTACCCCCAAAGGAAAGAAAAGGAAAGGACTGCCAACTCGTTTAGCCAAACATTGGGACGTGTTGTCCGTCCTGTCCAAAGCCCCTTCACCCATGCGAAAATAACTCATTTAAACCGCCTCCAAAGACGTCATCAATACCGTGTGCGAATGTTGTCTGAATGTCTTGAAAGGTACGATACCTTTGTCTCAACATCAGAAAGAATGCTTAACTAAGCATCGACACGTTCTTCGCCAAATGGTGCAAAAGAAAATACCCATCGATCAAAAGAAAAGGATGTTGGTACAAGGCGGAGGATTTATGCACCTGTTGTTAGCACCCATAGTAAAAGCCACATTGGCACCACTGATTACAGCACTCGTGGGAGCTACTGCTTCACAAATGGCTTAAAGATAAAAAGGATCAAGAAGATAAAAGGGGTCTCTGTGGTGAAATGATCTCAGACGTGACCTTTGGAAACTGATGGAAGGACGAAAACTGACTTTAGTGCCTTACAAACGATGGATGGAATTTCATCGTTGGCAAGAACAACAGACCACGCATTTCCCTCCCAATCCTCATTTGACCGAAATATTCCCAGTTACAACACGGATTGCAATCGTTGATGGATCTCAGCGATTTGTCAGAAACGGAAAATCGCAACGGTACGGTCAGTTGTTGCAACGACTTCAATTCTTTCACCAGAAAGCTTTAGATGAAACAGCTCCACCACCTCTGAAAGATTTTAAGACCCTGATGAAAAGTCCATAACCACCACCACCACCACCAGTGATCAAGACAGAAAAAGGAGAAGAAGATCTTCAAACTCCACCAGAAAAACAAAGCAAGTTAACACCACTAACATCCATAAATGGTTGGATTAAAAAGATGATGACTACCCCTTCGTCCTCAGAAGAGAAAAGGAAGATGAAGACAGAAGTTAAACAAGAGCTGATTACCCAATATTCAGACATCCTCCTCGACACCTATTACTCGTCGGACACGCAAAACTTTACAATCCAAGAAAATGCCACACTAAGAAAAGAGTAGAATCCGTGAACAGTGTTTGATTTACTACAAACAGTCCTGATGGAGAATATGTTAGCCAGCATTTACTACGATCCATCCTATCCTGCGGGTTACGGAGGAGTTCAGAAATTGTATCATGCTGCCAAAACACGACTGAAAAGTGTCCGTTTACCTCAAGTGCAACGATGGTTACAAGAACAAGCCAAGTACACCTTATACAAACCCATTCGACGAAAAGTTTCTAGAAATCGCACCCGAGTGGAGGGTATCGATCATCAATGGCAAGCCTATTTAGCCGATGTCTCTCATTTGGCCATCTACAATTGTGGCTACAAATATTTGTTTTCTGTCATCGGCGTCTTTTCCAAATTTGCCTGGGTCGTGCCATTGATTTCCAATTCGAGCAATGAGTTACTGCGAGCCCTAAAACTGCTGTTGAAACAAAGTGGTCGTCACCTCTTCGATAGCAAACCAACAAAGGCACCGAATTTCGGAACCAAGCTTTCCAAAAAGAATTACAGAAACATGACATTTATTTTTTCACCCCCGAGAATCCCGAAACCAAAGGCAACATCTTGGAACGTTTTCAACGCACCTTGAAAGAGCGCATGTGGAAATATTTTACGCATCAACACACTCTAAAGTACGTCGACATCTTACCGCACCTGGACAAAGCGTACAACCAATCTTAGCATCGGAGCATCGGATCTGCCTCCCAAGAAGTGACTACAGACAAGTAAGTGACCGTCTTTGAGCGCCTGTTTGGTACGTCCACGACTGTGGCTGTCCCCAAGAAAGGTGACGTGTTGACGGAGGGAGATTTTGTGCGCATTGGCAAAGCCAAACGCACTTTTGACAATGGTTACTTACCCAACTGGACCACCGAATTGTTTTGTGTCACTGGACGGGTGGGTTTCCGTCATTCTGCTGTCTATAGACTGGAAGACATGAACAGGGAAGTGTTTAAAGGAAGGTTTTACCTGCCTGAGTTACAATGCGTAACTAAATAAGAAGACGAAGTGTACGATATCGAAAGCATTCTCAATCGTAAAACCCATAAAGTGAAAAAACGACGTGTCAAAGTACGTTGGAAAGGATATCCTCCCCGTTTTGATTCTTGGATCGACGCTTCGTAAATAATTGACTATAAAAAGTAGTGACATTCATGCCCTTCAACACAGCCTCAACTACCACAGTGACCACTCCTTCACCGAGTTCTTCTCTGCGAGATCTACAAAAGTAACCCTTGTGAGTGTGGTGTAGAGAACGTGTGCCTAAAACGCAAATCGTCTTTTTCTGCCAAATCTTTGTTGTGTATTGTGTCATCGGTGCTGCTATTGCCAATTTGAGTTTGCAACAAGGGGACAAACAATTGTATACCATTTTACTGAACAGTTGCATCGGTTACCTTCTCCCCAATCCTTCCCTGAAATACTTTAACGGTAACAATGGGACTTTTGCGCCCAACGTCAGTCACCCTCCCAACAGTCACCACCAAAACAACAACAAAAACAACAATCCTCTTTTAGACACTCCTCTGACCTCCAGTTACCCATCGGGCAGCAGAACTCGGGAATTATGAGCAACCAATTTTACTTAACTTTACCTAGTGAAAGTTCCATGGATGTGTTTCCTCATAATACTTTGTGCTGTTTCACGGTCAGATGAAGAGCTAGAAAGACCAAAAAAAGAAGAACCGTTCGAGAATTAGACGTTTTTCATTATTAAATCACAGAGAGAGAGAAAAAAAATGATGCACCGAGAGTCTTGCGCATGTTCTGGATCTGTCTGCTATGCCGCCCACCATGACGACGATGCAAGAATCTATTTGGGGATCCCTTCTCCTCTTTGACGGATTCAGCTCCCATAGATTTTGAAATCGAAGGACAGCCCGAAGATTACATCGATCTGAATAGGAGTTACTTTTACCTGAAAGTGAAAGTGATCGACACAACGGCGGACGGTCCCAATATAAAGGACGACGATAAAGTAGCTCCCGTCAACAATTTCATGCGTTCCTTGTTCAGTGGCGTGGATTTGTATTCGATTAACAAACTGGTTAGCAATAGCATGGATACTTACCCTTATCGAGCGTACCTCGAAAATCTCTTGACGTATGAAAAAGAAGCCAAAAACACTCATTTGGATGCCTGCGTAGTATGGAAACCTAACAAAGCGACCAAGTTTGACGAGCTAGATGAAGACAATACTGGATTTATTGAACGTCAAAAGAAAATCAAACTAAGCCGTAGTTTAGAACGGATGGATCGCTTGCATTTGGACATGTCGTTGCAAGAGAAGTATTTGCTGAACAGGGTGGATGACCGCCTGAGACTGAATCGCAGCAGTGCCGCTTTCCATTTGATAACTGACAAATACAAAACCATCATCCAAGAAGCCCGATTCTACGTACGACGCGTGCAAGTGTTACCTAAAGTGGGATACGACATCAGTCACACTTTGAGCTGAACGACCACCAATTATCCGATGCGACGCGTGGAAGTGAAAACCTTCACCATTCCCAGGGGTCGGCGATCCATGATCGAGGATCATCTGTTCCAAGGACAGTTACTCAAACGTTTCATCATTGGTATCGTCGAGAATTCAGCCTTCAATGGAACCCCCAATAAAAATCCTTTACACTTTCTGCACTTTGGCGTGTCCGAAATCGAAGTCAGTCGAGGTGGCAAGACCTTGTGTACCAAACCTTTCGAATCTGACTTTATTGATAAGAAGAATTACTTGAGATCATACTTGTCCCTGTACGAAGCCACCGGACAGTTAGGGACCAACACCAATCACGGTATTACGTACTACGATTATGCAGGAAGCTACGCTTTGTCGGCCTTTGATTTCACTCCAGACCAAGGCAGCGACGAGGCCAGATTCGTGTGGAATTTCAGTTTACAAACAGAACCCCTGATGAAACGGTGAACATAATCCTGTATGCAGAATTTGATAATACGATAGAAATCAACAGTTTGAGAGAAGTCATTCTAGACTATTAGAAGCTATGGAAGACTCTTATCCTTCTTAGAATGGTAGAAAATCTTTGGAAATGGAATGGGAGGATATCGTGGAAGCAGAACCATTCACTCAAAAAGACAAAGAGGAAGAAGACATGATAATGTCCAGATGGCCCGAACAAGAACAACATTTAGTCTCCTGCTTTGCCAAACATCTGGCGGAAACCATTACAGGGTTGACCAAGAATCTTTGCTATGGATGTCAAAACGATCATCCCAGTCAAATACAACACGATATATGTCTGATGATGAGTCAAGAAGACAAACTGGGCGAATATCTGGATGACGCTTGGGGCCTCATCTCGGAAGAAGCAGTGTTGCATCAGTGGTATAAAGACTTGCGTGATCATTCTTTCAATGGAGGATTGACTGCTTTGGAGATCCATCGCATCGAACCTCTCTTGGCCCAGTGTACGGAGACAAACCTAAGAGACGTTTACTTGATAGAAATTTTCAAGCAAAAAGGTCAGGATTGAATTGATGACTTATCATTACTTGTGAAACAAGAAGAAAACAAAACAAAAATGGATACCTGGGAACTTTTATTACCTTTTGAAAAACAGTTCGTACACCGCTTCTTGGAATCCTGTCATGTGCGCTAAAGATGAACTTCCTCATCAAGCTTATGTCATCCACACGGACGACAGTCATTTCCCAGGAACCCACTGGGGAGCCATCTACTTTCCCCTCTATCATTGTGTGGAGTATTTTGATTCGTATGGATTACCGCCTTTGGAAGACGACATTATCGACTTTATGAGAAGAAATGCCCAGACGACAAGATTCAATAATGTGAAATTACAAGGCACAGATTCCATGGTGTGTGGACAATATTGTGTGTATTTTCTTCATCAACGCAGTCTTGGATATCCCTTAGAATATTTAGTGAGTTATTTTGATCGTGACTCTTCTAGAAGCGATGAAAAAGTAGACAGACGGTTTTGTGACCATCATAGATATCTCTTGTCTTTAGCTAGGAAATGTAGTGTACATCAATGGCCAAATGACCTCCATTAGTGGAAGTCTAACTTGACTTCACAACGTTGTCAACCTTGTCAAAAATGTGTTATTTGATATTATATGAATTGTTATGTTATGTGTTGGTTAATTGTTAGTTGAATAAAAATGTTATTAGATGCTCTTTGACTTCTCTGTATTCCTCACCATGAGATAAGCTATATAGCATTCCTACCCCCAAAAAATCGTAGTAATGTTTTCTATCACGTTCGTGCTTGAGTCCCATAAGGCGGGGAGGTCTCCAGTCTGACCATCCATTGTTGACTCGTCAACCTATGAAGATGTGTTCAAGACTAGGAAAGCTGAATGAAGTCCACGTGAATTTGCATCGTGTCAGGCAAAACCTGATACCCAAGCCTGATGAGATTAAAAATGACAGGATGTTAAATGTGGCCCAAGACCTGATAGAAGAGGTTTAAAAGACGAAATCAAGAAGGAGCAAGAAGAATGGACTGAAAAGTACAGACTTCAGAAACAGCCGAGAGAACAACAGCAACAACAGCAGGAGCCAGACAGAGGTTTTGTGAACTGCCGAGTGGACACGAAAGAGTTCTCCTCCTCCTTCCGCAGAAGCAGACCCTATTCTGTCGGAAAGCCTGCAGCCAGACGGGGACGCAATCTTAGACGATAAGGTATTGCCATAACCCACAACAAAACAGCCCTTTTCAGGGGTACCCCAAACAATCTAGAAAATATATACTATTCATTTGCCAAAATATTTGTGTGTATTTGTGTCTTTGTAGGCTAAAAAATAGAAATGGTATAGGTACTATAAACACTTCGTTTCTCTGACTTTTAAAATGGAAGTGTGCCTATAAACACTTCGTTTCCCTGGCTTGTAAGATAGTCTATATGTTTGTTATATGTAGGAGTGACAATAAAGTGTGTTTGTAGGAAAAAAGTAAACGTGTTTCTTTTAGGTCCGCGCGTTCCATGTTATTGATGGTGGAGTGGGTATTGTTAGTTTTTGTGTAAGGGGGATATTTTCCTTTACGTGCGTGCTTCAGGCATATAACCCGTAGCGTTCGTCAATCTGGCTACCCATCGTTGACCAGTCAATACTTTCAAACATAAACAGAATAGCCAAATTGATTGAGCTTCAGATGCACCTGGAGTATGCCTGGCGCCTCCTGGATGAGCAGGCCATGGAAGCGATCCAGGAAAGTGATAGGATAGAAGAGGAGGAGGAAAAAAATAAGAACGAAGAGGAGAAGGAAAAGAAAAGACAGATCCTGCCTCACCTCATGATTAGACCTCTATGTGAGGTTAAGCCTGAGGTGAGGACGCCATCACCTCCACCACCATGTCAGCCACAGCCACAACCACTACCACCAGTACCAAGAGCCGCTGTCCTCCAGATGGAAAACTGGAACGAAGAGTTGGAGAGACAGCGGCAAGAGCGAGAGCCGCAGAGACCTCATCATCCCCGGGTCTGACATAGGAGAAGATAGAGGGAACAAGTCTTCACTATCCCTCAAAGTGAAAACTGGCATGATGAGGCCACTCATCAACCATCTGTGCTCCCAAGAACAACACTGAATTGGGAACAAGATTGGAGTCGGCGACGTGTCTGTGGTGCCCGGCCTGGGAGGTGTCACCATTAACCAGGTGTGTCTGAAGTTAAAAAAACAGCCCTTCTCAGCGCTAACCAGAGCTCTAGAAAAGAGAGACTGATCAAGTTGCCAATCATATAATTATGTGTGTGTGTTTGTGTGTGTATGTGTGCACGCGTACGTTTGTGTGTATGTGTGTGTTTGTGTTTTCACGCGCGTACGTTTGTGCGTGTGTGTGTATGTGTATGTGTGCGCGCGTACGTGCGTATGTGTGTCTTTCCCTTAACAAACCCCTTGTCCCTACACTCATGAGTGTTTGTTTTGTGTGAATGTGGAGTAGTGTGACTATAAACACTAACTCCTTTGCTGATGTGATTGTAGGTAATGGTGTGTTTTGTACATAAAAACTTTCCTTCTCCAACTATGTATTGATAGAAAGTATAGTGGTTTTGTTAGTGTTAGGGTGTTGTTTTGTAAAAAAAATTATTTTAGGTTAGCACTCTCTTCACTGTTAATTGTTTGGTAGGTGATATGGGTAGTTGGTGTGAGGGGATGTTTTCCTTCACGTCCGTGCTTGAGAGCGTTCGTCACTCGCGCCATTCAACAGTGAATCAAAGAAATGGCATGCAATATTGTCAACAAAATGCGGAAGTTGCAAGAAGTGGTGGACGATATAGGGATGGTGGAGGAAATGTTGGTTAGGTTGGAAGATGGATGTTGTAGTCCTCACAGAGTAAAAATGGAAATCAATAATTTTAGAAATGCCAAGGAAAGACTCAGAGAGCTTAAAAAAAGAAAAAGGAGAAGAAGGAGGAACAAGAGAAAAAGGAACAAATGAGAGCCTACAATGCTAAGCTGGAAAAAGAAGAGGAAAATAAGGAAAGGAATAAAAGAGGAGGAAGAGGAGAAGGAGAAAGAGAATGGGAAGATGAAGAAGACAAAAATGTAATTGAGAAGATGGTGGGGAAGCAGAAGGGAGGAGAGAAATTAGAAAAAGTTAAACGGCCCTTTTCAGGGCCACTCCATTGCCTCGAAAAAATATCTATTCTCTCTTGCCTACAAAAAAATGTTTTAGTCGATTTTTATGGTGTGATAGATTGATGTTCATCAATCTATGTTTGTGTCATATGCCTATGTCTCTATGTCTGTGTCTCTGTTTGTCCCAAGAGTAACGCGTATTCAGGTCAGCCCCTTGCCACACTGTTCCGCCCGATTAAGGTCAGCCACTTGCAACATTGTTGCCAGTGTCCAGTACCATGACGTCACCCCTCTCCAATTCCTATTGACCCTAGACAGGTCCAATCCCTTGTCGCTCTACATTCCCTCTGTTCATTTCCCCCTTGACCCTTGACTGACCCAATCTGCTCCATGTTAAATTTCCGTTTGACCCCATGGTGCAAACGACCAAATTTAACATAGAAGTCTACGTGGTCCTAAAGTGTCCCACTTCCCTTCACTACTTTGATCTATGTACCTTTCAAGCATATTATGGATCCAGCTTTTGAATAGAATTTTACAGTTTCTGCACTATTGCTCCGATGATAATTTAATGGCAAGTGTTTTTTGCTGAGATAATTAATTAATTAATTAATCAATCAATGTTATAAAAAGCAGTAATAGAGATTTCTATATAGAAGCATATGAGTGAAAACTTGAAATTTGCTTTCACTGCATCTTGTAAGATAACGTCCTTCACCGCATTAACCCTTCCCGTTTTCTCTAGATTGACATAGGACTAAAATAGATATTCATGATGTCAGTCCAGTTTCATAAAATATAAAATTCTTTTATTTCTTATGCAAGATGTACTTTTTCTACGGAAAGCCATATTATTGCTTGTTGGTTCCATTCGATAGTCTGAAGGTTCATTTGTACAAAGGTTCTATATGGTACGAAAGAAAGGTTCACTTTTTCTAAGGTTCCTTAGTAATAAGGTTCTATGGTACGAAAGAAGGGTGCAGTCTTTAGAAGGTTCATTGGTAGTAAGGTTCTATGGTACTACAGAAAGGTTCATTTTTTTGGAAGGTTCGTTAGTAATAAGGTTTCGAACGGATCATCGGTCCTAACGGGGCTTGAATGTCTATAAGGTAGTAAAGCCCATCTTCACGAGGCAAAAAAAAAAAAAAAAAACAACATATAAAGCATTGGTCAATTTTAAATAATTCCTTTAGATGATGAAGACTTTTCAAATAGTTAAAGGAATTCAAATTATGTAACATTCTAAAGCTCAAGTGAAAACTAATCACAACATTATGTTTTGTACATTTTGAGCTACTGCTTCCTAAAAATGACATATTTCATTAAAACTGCCGTAAGGAATACGCAAAATTTAGCTTTCGCTGTTTGACGCTTAGCCTGTTTTGCACTTTATCTAAAGTCGATCAATTTCTCCTAGTTGAATTTTGAGATGCAGTACTATATAGCTGAGGGAAAAAAATAAAACTTTTTAAGTCCACTTTTACTTACAACTTGTGTCAAAAATCTAAAAAATGACAAATCTATTTGAACAATCCAGCATTTTTCTTATGTTCAGGAACCAAAATATAGAATCATGAACCTTCGGATCACTGAACATTCGGACTATCGACCTCTATCTTCTTCGAACTTGCTAATCTTGAGGCTAGCTTAAATGGTTTTACCGTACGGTCATATGAACGATTTTGGGAAGCAAAATCTGCTTGCATAAACGGTGAGCCCCCGAGGCTCCCACAGGCGAAGTTACTGTACTATTTGCAACAGTCAGGACAATACACTATTGTGCTGACCGATATACAATGGCAAACAGTTACTCGACTTTCACTGCCTGTTAATCAATCACCCGTTTTGAGTCGCTTAGATCTCGGTTCCATATCTGTGCACTAAGTCGTCGGTAGTTTTCCAATTCTGACAACACGGTCATGAACTCTGTAATGTTAATTATCTTATCCTCCATACCTATCGAGTAGAAGTTATTATTTGTACTAAGACTATTTTCTGCTACTGCGAGAAGTTTTGAATAGATACGTATTCGTTAATGTAATCGTATCGAAACTATTTTGCTAACACCACCTGCGTCACCTGTTACTATCAATATAGATCCGACAACAATTGCGATTGGCGTTGCTATGATAGTCACCATGGTTGTGATTAATGCCACGCCCAGACCAACAGTTGCCGCGGCAATTCCGTAAATATCATCTACAACCACACACACACGTTTGTATTTCACGGTTCTCTTGATGATTTCATCTCGCAGTTGTTGTTCAGCTTGTATTATTTTCTCACGTCGATAACTTTGAGGGTCTATCATTGTTCTGCTATTAATAATGTGATTACGAAGCATAATTACTTGACAATCTTGCCTTTGTCAGGTCTAACACGCATACGTACACACACACACACACACACACACACACACACACACACTCCTAACCAATTATTCTTTTATACTGGTACAACCGCTATACAATCATAGAAAATCTCTTATGTGGGAATCGTTAAGTCTCTGACGATTGTGTGTTCTTGGATCTAGGCAATCCATTTATATAGAACCATACTAATTACGCTATTGACTGATGTCCGAAATGATTGTTCTCATCTTCGCCCAAAAATTGTTACACGGACAAGTGCGTCCTTGTTGAATTAAACTCTAGAGTTTTCTATTCTTGTTTGAGTCAGTGTTAGTGCAAGGTAATCAACGGGGAAAGCAACCGGGGTGGACTTGTCGGTGAACTACACTTCATCGTTGTAAAAAGAACTTTTACTTCTGGTTATGCAATCAACGGCAGAGTGTTTTCTCGAGCTAATGTAACTATTCCAAGCTGACATTGAGTTGCTATTGGCACATTAAGGTGGTCCCAACTGTTGATTTCCATTTGACTCTTAACAAAATTATATTTCAGTGTATTTGAGGGTTCTTAACACCATTTTCACCCAGATATGCATCAACAAGTGGAATGTAATTGCTCTCGATGTTGGCACGACTTAACCAGTCGTTAACCGCTCCTCCAACACTCCGACAACAAATTCTATAACCTCATCACTGCGGGCAGAATCCATCACTTATATGTAATGATAAATATCCGTCCCGATAAAAGTTAAGTCTTTCAAACTAAATTTCATCTCCTGCAACCACTGTCATGTGAAAAGTAACGTAACAACAATGTCGTCTAGTGGTTAAGTCACCATTTAAATAATCAGCAACTTCAAGAGGTGATGACAAGCCGTACAAGTCAAAATACAGCTGATGTCGAGGCGTTACTACATATGGTACGCAATGAGTACCAGGTTCTCTTGTCAAATCCATGTTAACAGTCAGGGTTTCCCACTTCCGGGATCATCGATGCAAGATCATTACGCATGAAGACCCCTTGGAAATGCTTGACTGACTTTGCCATAACTAGTAGATAATACTGGTCAATGGATGCACCCAGGTCATCAACGGCGAGACCTTTTGCGAGTCGTACCGGGTAATCGATATTCTCTGCATAAGGATATCCTGCCAATAGAAGACCTTTCCCTTTTTATATTTCCACCTCTGACTTTGACAGTTGTAATGTCACTGAGATGTTCTTTTGTTTGGCTTCCTTTAAGTTGTGATTGGGTTAATTATACGTGGCCAATACCAGTTTAGCTTTCTTGAGAAAGTTTCAGTGTGACTCCGCAATTGTTTCGTATTGTACTCTTTATATTTCGAAGCTCTTTTGGGCGAAGTCCTTATCTTCATGAGATCACATTATTTTGGATTGTGTTGTTCAATTACAACAGCTACAACAATCACAGGTTTTCCACAGGCGCGTCAATAACCCGTATTCGACTACTTGTGCAACAACATCATCATCTTATCAGAGAGATTTATAGCAATGCATTTGTAACAGTCAGGGAAGGGAGAAGGGGCAGCGGAAGCGGCTGCGGGATGCCAGAAAGGACCTCAGTTATACGTGTATGAAAGTGTAGGTCCATCAGGAACTGCGTTGGACAGGTCCAGGTGTTCCAGCGAAAAGTATTAAGTTTGGTACAAAGCAGTGAAGTCATGCTTGAAAAATTGCAGACCTGTGTCAATGTTCTGGTCTCTGACTAAGAACAACCACATCTTGTGACACTCTCGTGTGACATGATTGGTTGTGATGTCCATTACAATTTCCTCTGAGGGCTCCCTATAACCGCTTAATCACAGGGAAAAATGAGACACACCAAACTTGTAAAATATAATTTTATTAACAGTCTGTCCACCGCGCACCCGAAGTACATTTTGAAAGGCTATGAATGCATGTCTTGGTGTGATGACACCTTGTTGTTTAGTTAGCTATTTGCTATGATAACGATGCCTTCATGAAAATCTGTGGTAAGCGTGTGAAATGACAACGATGATATGCCTCCAGAACTTATAAGCGACAACAACGTATTTCTGCAGCCACCGAGGGGATTCTTAGAATCATCCACAATGCTAATTTCAACACCACAACTTTGCCAGCAGCACCTTCATCACGCCAAATTGTACTTTTATCGTTAGGTTTTCAGTATAACATGACTGTGTTTGGCTCCAAAAATAGCCCTGAGATCTTCTCTGCAAAACCCGACTATATGAAAGAGGAATCGCGCAGGGTAACTACAATGAGTCTCCGTGAATTTTACCTTTACGCTGTGTGAATCCAAAGTTGTAATCAGCGTTGACTGCAGTTACAGCGGGCATTTCATCATTACCTGTCGCGTTTATGAAGTATGCAGTGAGAGACTAGATATGATTTGCATTGTCGTTGGCATCCTTACAGACGGGCCGGCGGATCTTTGCATAATCGTCACTCTATCTGGCGAGTCCGAGAATTATCATGGCAATATCAGCTTTGCTCAAACATGCTTCAATTTTCTATCCATCAGTGAATAACGTGCGCTGCTAAACAACACCATGGTATCATTGTTGACAAGTCATCCTGAGCATTGGCGGGGTAATTAGTAAAATCATTTTGTATAAATCTTCTATTCATGCCCAAAAAGGCCTCACAGGAAGGAAATAACGAGACGTATCACGAACTTGTTGGTCTATTCGACATTTTTTTTATGATGTCTCAGCGGGCACAAATAATACTAAAAGTATATTTTTCTTCGATCTTTCTTCAAAGGCTTGTCCCTGTCAAACGCGGAATGTGATACTTCTTCAAATATTACTAACATTTATACATTGTTGCTTCGTTTAATACCTTTTTGCTTAGTCCACAACATTTATCTACTTCACATTGCCGCAATTGCAATCGACGAAGAATTATTCTTTTACTCGATAATATCTTCTTATTATGTGCAATGCCACATGAAACCGCAATCGCGATCGCGAGAACTTGTGTCCGAGGTGAAGCAAAGAAGCTGACTTGTGGAACCTTCCAGGTCCACCGATGGACTCAAACGCGCGTCTAATGTTGATGTCGCTGCTTCTTTAGCTAAAGTACCCATTACACCGTTGAATAAATACCATGGTGTAAACAGATCCCCGGATGCAATTATTGCGGGCCTGGAACACTGCTGGATATACGACTTGATTTTACCAATCGACCAAAACCCGTAGATGAACCTACAAACCACGTCGATGCTGCATGTTACTGACATGATCTCGCGTACAACGCATGAAGTGATATCCATGCTCATCAAGGAGCTGATATATATCTCATCAATGACTTTAACGTCATAAGTTCTACACTCGGAGAAAGAAGCGCTATATAGATCATCAAAGCTGAGATTCTCATTGGTGGACAATCTCAGACCGGATTGATTTTCCGGGACAGTCAACACGCTATAATTTATTATCCGCGGGAAACCACTCTCCGGGCCAATCGCCAAGCAGAGTATTTGTGGGAAAAGAATTGCAATTCGTTCCTGGGGATACGTAACTCTCACCAAGGCCTATTCTGAAAGCTACAAAAGCCTATTCTGATATCTTAAGTTGAGTCATAATCGCACGGTACCCGCATGCCTAAGTATTAATTACATCAGGAAATATCAATCATTTGATATCAAGCGGTGACAAACTCACCTTGGTTATACGAGACACACCCATGAAATGTTTCTTTGACCAGATCTGATTTGATGTGTGTGCGAATTCCGCCATTTACGAGGACATTTCACATACATATCAGGCCAGAGATCTTTTTACATAGTCACGCGTGGGACTACTTTCGCCTTTTTAATGTTTCTGGAGCCACCGACTATAATCGAATACATTTTGGGACGCTTTGAAACTTGTGTCAAATTTATCTACCAAACATAATATTTCCCTATACACTTAGCCGGTTGTGATGTGCATCAAGAACCAGCGTGTATCCGTATACAACATCTGTATGTTTTCACCGTAACGTGGTTTAATCTTATTGTAATAAACCTAGTACATCAACTTCTTCGAGAAGTCTTTGCACTAACAAAGATTGGCTTCGTCAGCTTCAGTTTTGATTTTTTACTGTAAACAGGAATTAGTTCACCGTTAAATAACTTGCATGACTCAAACGCGAGTTCAGCAACAATCCAGCCAAGTTTAAGGAAGCCCTTTTCAAAACTCGTTTGTTACCTTTGTCTTCAGATCAGTATTCATTTTCATTTATGAAACCATCCACTTACGTTGGTGAAACCTGAAAACCTGCTTGATTTGTTGTATATGCATACCTGATAGCGGATATAGGTGCAAATTATGTACGTTCATTCGTAGTTGCTCTTAGTTCTCGGTTTCGGAACGAGCTTGGTGCATTCTGTAAACTTGCGTCCTGACTCGTTCAAAATTCTACACTGATACGGGGATAACCACCTGCGGCAAAACTGATTACGCAACTTTGCTCTGATACCATATTTCAAGCATGGTCGAGCATCGAGACCAACCCGTAACGCCAGCAAGTACGATTTACAGTATTTGTAACGGCATCCTTTGCCACATTATTAATATTTCCAAGACATTCCAATGTCATGGAACGAATATTCGCCTGATCGAGTATATATGGCTGTACAGATACATTCAGTGGATGGTATCTGATCGTAGGACTATTCGCTATAAAATACTTTTCATCTATGGTAATAATTACTAAACTCGGGGCAGTGAATTGTAAAGAAGCTTTTTGACCAGGCTGCATCAACCAAGGATTACTGTTCATTAGCTTTTTGTGCTTGAATATAATTTTCAATTCAGCATTTGGCCAAATCACTGTAAACTGGTGAGTATAGAATATTACACCAACTCATAAATGACCACAGCTTATACAATGCCATCTGATGATCTTAAACGTAGTTCATTGCTTGTATATTGAATCCGTAAGTTCTTTGCATGTGAGTCCATAAAACTCCCACCAGTGCGTCCATCGTTTAGGGGGTTCTTACCGTTCACGCTAACAAATTTTGCTTTATAGCAGCGTCAAATCGACCAAAGAGTAAAATCATTTACGCTAGCCGCAAAACAGTTCAAGCGAACAAAGATTATCTAATGTGTTCGTAAAGAATTTCCATAATAACACTGATGTTTGCAGCATGTACAAAAGACGAAATTGTCTACGCCTGTGGTTGCAGCGTTTTGCCGCTTTTGGAGGTGTCGCCGCACAATCCCACCGCACGCGTACATAATAACACTCGCTTGTAACAAATTGAAACGTAGTGTGATATGAATCTATGGTCTTCAATTAAGTAACAGAAAAGAGCGAAAACCAACAAGTTTTGTAAAAGTTAAAAAAAAAATTTATTTCCCCAGAATACAAAGTGAAAATTTAATAAGAACTTGAAGTATTGTGAATTGAACCCCAAATAGTCCTAAAAGTTCTATCATCAGTCCAATTTATGAAGTTGCAATTGAATTCCAGTGGTACTCCAAATAAATTCCGATACTGAATGTGTTAAAATGACTGTATGCTCCAACGTGCTATCGTGCTAATGGTTTGGAATGTGGTGATGGGTTAACAGCCTTTTGATGTATCACAATAATATAATCCAAAATGTCCTTGTCTGAATTCTCTATATTCCAAATTAAAGTTTCAGTCCAAGAATACTATTGAGCACTTTATAATTCCAGTGAATAATAATTTGAATAAATAAATCCAACCAAACTAAAAACTTAACACAACAAAAAGACTGATTCTGCTTCATATGTTAAAGCAAAAATGAATAATTTTTCAAGTAAACAACATTATATAAAAAACTAAAACACAATAGTAAAGCCAGGATGAAGGCCAGTCTCCTCTCTAAAACATTCAAAGTTGTCAATAAGGTTAGGAATTTCCAAGTGAAAAACTTAATGCTCTAGACTCAGAGTCAAGTAAACATGTTTACCATTAATAACTGATCCGATTATTTAATCTATAATCGCAGAGAAATATTATCTGTGTATTATGCTGTTTACAAAATCAATGTCAGTGGTCAGGTACAACATTAATCTGATTTTAAACAAAGCTCAGATACAAAATACACATGTACATGAAATATAATCATTAAGAAAAGCCAATAAACAATACAAATTATATATATATATATATATATAAATATATATATATATATATATATATATATATATATATATATATTTATATATATATATATATATATAGCAATATTCATAATTAGAGTAAAAATTTGTTGCATGCACAATGGCAAAACGATATTCCCAAATGTGTAGACCGCAAAGTTTTGGCCAAACATAAACTTTTCCAGTTTTATCAACATTTATTTAACTACTTCCTCATGCATATTTTGACAACAATTTGAACTTTAAAAAAGTACGCGCTTTTAAGCCTATAGTATGTAGCTTGATGTGTTTTTGTGTTTGCATGTGCTTTTATAGTGTAATTCAGTTTATGCACCTCTTGAAATGATGTTTCGAATGAATCTTTTGTTTTTTAATCAGAATATATTTGATACAGTTTACTTTGTGCACTGTCACTCCAGACACCTATTGTTTGACAACATTTATCTCGTAAGTGGCTTTGAGTGAAATATAATCTTGATTGTTAGAATAGTTCTATTCACGTTGTTCATAAATATTCTTAGGGGACGTAACTCTGCCGTAACTTACACAAGCATTTCATTTCCTTGCGCTCGGAGAGAGAGAGAGAGAGAGAGAGAGAGAGAGAGAGAGAGAGAGAGAGAGAGTTAATCAGCTGATAAACAAGTTAATAAATACACATAGAAATAAATAGGAAAGACAGACATACGGTCTGAACAATTTTCTTTTTTTAAGTAAATATGACAGAGAAGAAGGGGTTACACTATTGCTGGAGGCAATGAAATGTTGGAAAATTATTGAGAAATAAGTACTTGATTTTCAAATATACAATAAGAAATGGTTTTTGAGAAATTGCTAATTCATTAGCTACCATTTACAGTTAACTTACATAGTTTCGACCAAGTTGTGCTCACCTATGCTAGAGTTTTGCTCAATGGACTTAAAAAACACTTCATATACTGTTGTTAGAGAGCACATAGAAGAGAAATTTAAAACAAAATAAGCTTGTATATTTAATATTCTTACGAAATTTGAAAACCGTATCGAAATGTGCTCTACATACACATTAAGGATTATTGATATGCAGTCAAAAGTGCAGTAATAAGTTATTAATTATTCAAGTGATTAATTAACCCTACTAATTATAATATTGGTTACACCCGACACGTGTATGGCGACGACAACATTAACACAGAAAACTGCAAATCTTTTGCGCACTGGTACAGTATAATTCACTGTATCAACTAACTCTGGAGTGATCCAATGTCACTAAAGAACATATCGTCCTCAGCGACAACACCACTAGATAAGAACAAAAAATTTAAACATTATAGATCACTAACGCACCTAACACAAAATAATAAAGTATTCACCGTAGATTGACATTTTATTATATCTGAAAGAAAATAATAAAAACCTGTGCCGAAGGATCACATTTTTTTACAGATTAGCTTTAAAAACGCCAAAGGTTTACTTCCACAAAAAGACGTATAAGCTATAAACACACAATTACTTATCACAAACGCAATGAACATTTAACTGAATTTTACCAGTTCAGCAGAGGAAATATAAAAATCATTCACTTTAGGCTGACGTGACTGAACTCGTTTTGATGATCTGTATAAATTTTTAAATACTTTCCCCCAAAACAATATATATATATATATATATATATATATATATATATATATATATATATATATATATATATATATATATATATATATATATATATATATATATATATATATATGTGCTCAACGACAGAAAATCAAGTTGATAAAAACATGCCACAACTTCAAACTATTCTTTGAATTCGCCAATAACTTTCACTCTACGATTAAATTTACGTTGGAGTCTTCGAACAGGTCCAGTATCGTTTTGGATACTCAATCTACCCTTCTGAAGGGGAACATAGAAACTGACCTATACTGTAAACCTACTTACTCTCACCAGCTTCTACTCCGGACCAGCTGCCACCCCACCCCACTTAATACAAAACTTTCCCTTACTGTAAGTGCGTTCGAAACAAACGCATTTGCTCTAATCCTGCCACCTTTGAAAAGAGACACGGACAACTCAAGGGGCACCTTAGAAGGAGAGGATACAGAAGGAGCTATACTGACGAGGCTATTAATAAAACTAAAATCCTCGACAGAAGAACCCTCCTGAAAAATAAAACTAAGAAAATCAACAAGCGTGTCCCCTTCGTGATAACTTTCCACCCCGGTGCGCGAAACGTACAACAGATCATACGCAAGCATTGGCACCATATTGAATTGTCAAAGGTCTCAAGAGTGTATTTCAATAAGTTCCTATGTTGCGTACCATAGACCTAAATATCTCAAGGACCATCTGGTACGTGCCAGGTTAACTTCAAACAAGAACACGGGTTCTGGTACATACCATTGTAAACACATGCGTTGTCTAATTTGCAAACATGCCCGAGACCAATCTTTCAGAAGTTCGACAACGGGATTTAACTACACGATCAATAAGAAGTTAGGAGCCAATAAAACAGTCTATCTTCTGACAAAACAAGATCTGTGCCATTCAGTATGTCGCAAAACCACCGAATTCAGAAGCAAATGAATAATCACAAAAGCCACATTCGCAACAAAATCAACGCGAAAATCGCCAACCACTACAACTCGAATGGACATTTAGTCGAATCCCACGAGATGTTACCGATTGAATATAACCTAGGGTGGACAGACATAGAACGCACACGTAAGGAACGATACTGCGTACTACATTGAAAACTAATGGGGAGTTTGGCCTAAATAAAAAAATACTACCTTCCCGTTATAGCGTTATGAAAATTACAGCGTGTAAGTTTTACACCAGATGCAGATTTTGCGCTAATATCTACCGAAGTAATTACATTATTATTATTATTATTATTATTATTATTATTATTATTATCACTATTGTCCATTATCCCGACACACAATTATCTTGACATCTTTCCTTCAGAACTTCCTTGCATAACTCTGCCGGGACATAATTTCTTTCCAGATCCTGCAGTTGGCGTTGATCTCTCGCCACGCTGTTTCTGTCCTTTGTTCACAGCTTAGAGTTAGGTTAAAACATACTGGTTCGTTGTGTGACAGAAACAAGAACCCGTTCGACTACTATTTTTCCACAACTTTGTATTGTTGAATCTCTTGTTATAAATTGCTTCTAGTGATCATAACATGTAGGAGTAAATAATTTTTTGTAGTTTTGCGTTAAGTGTTTCTTTTGTAAATTGTTACATCTAGGGGCTTAAAATAAGTAAACAAGACAAGGCAAAACCCAACAAGCATTCAAGTTTCCAAAATATAAATTTATTTCGCTAAAATATAAACTAAAGTGAAAAATAACTTTCAGTGTTTGAGCTCATTGAATATTATCCTAAATTGTACGATCAATTTCAAATCAATCTGAAAACTATCTATAGGTATTCCGAATGAAGGTTCTAATGTGTTTCTTTGCTTATGTGCTAGCACCAATCAGAATCACAGATTTAAATCCAGAAGTTTTTACTTCAAGCTAATCCTGTCAAAGTAGAATATCACTAAGGTCCTTGAATGTGTCATATTATCGACTCAGTTATTTAAATGTTCAAGTCCTTGAATAATTTCACACAATCCTCAAGATACTGTCTGTTTTAGAATAAATGTTTTCCATTCTGAAAGACCAACGAACATATTACAAATAAATCACAATTTCTTCTAACGGCTCTTACAAAACTGACACATGAACTGAAGAATCCTAATGTGGTTTTTTAATTCTCTTTTATAGTCTCTATGAACGCATCAAATCAACAAAAAATCTGAATCGCCAAAAAGATTCTGGAACATTTAAAGCCTTAAATTGTGAAATATTTAACGGTCTTGTTTTGATCTTCGCAAACTATTGAACCAATCAACAACTAAGGCGTGCATGATATCTTTATAAGACAAATGCACTCCTAGTATCATGTGATGTTTTCGTAACCTAAATTCAAAGTAATGCATGGCGTACTTGACGAATATAGTTGTTGACTTGACCTTGACAATCAGCATTGACTTATGAATAAAATCTTAAACGTATTGTACATGTACTTTTACTAAAACACAAGGCAGCCATTGAATTTAAAGAATTAAAACCAAATGACTTAAATAAAACTATTATAAATTAATATATATTACAAAATATTCGTAACAATATGTAAGTTGTTTTTTCCCTCGATGAAGAGCTTGCTTAGCTAGAAAAGTTGGGAAATCGTTTAGAATTTTTGCGCATTTACCACACGAAAATTTTTTATGAAAACTAGAATTTGTTACAATTTTTATTTTCATGACATGCTGTTGTAAAGTATACATTGTGTATAACTTGTATTCAGGAAAATGTGATGAAGACTTTGTTAAATCCATAACTGTTACCTAATGTCAGGGGTATATTTTCAGACTTCAAAGTTAACAACAACACTTATGCTCTTGTTTCTTGATTGGCAAAATGAGCTTGATTAGGTGATGAAGGTACGCTTTTACAAAGATTTTCGCTCTTGCAGTGCGATTTATAGTATTTTATTGATAACAAAAAGTTAGTTCTATTTATATAGTGCAAATAATTTACAATACTACTTATTTTCAAGGATAAACTATATTTTGCAGGCCAACTATGAACAAATTCATCGGATCCTTTCCATTTTACCATAACATATATTTTGCCATCTATTTGTTGTTGTTTGAAGTTTGCTTATTGCACAACATCAATCATGCATTGTGTGTTGGTCAATAACTGATGTCTTAAACTTCTTAAAATCACAGACCGTTTAATAAAATTTAGCAGAGGGCATCCTGGAATGAAGAGCTTTCAAACTAGCACAAATGATGCTGATCCCCCATAAATTATGGCCACTATTACTATAAATAGGAAAAATAAAATTACTTCCTTTAAGACTTAATTTGGTAATAGACATAACATGATTCGTTTCTTTTAGTATTATGTAAATGTTTAGATATAAGTAGTACTGGAAGGACGTCAGGAGTGCTTCTCTGACACAATTGAATTCAGGTTCCATTTTACCAGCACATATATTTACATTCTTTTCTTTTACCTTTTAAAATTTATCAGTCTTGGAGATATAATAATGCTTGTCTTGTTCTCCTCATATAGCATTCCCTCAAAATAATCATCCTTTACATCTTATAATCTGCATACTACTGGGTCTCCTAGTATTATTCTTTGATGATATAATTCTCTTCCCAAAACTTAGGAACATAACTTTTAGGATAAAATCAACCTATTTTATATTTTGGTATTCCATAGTTGTCTGTTCTGAGGTAGCCGAATAAGTTAATCCATATTTTAGGTTTATGTGCTTCCTTGTTTGCTTCAATTAACGACATATCTATAGATGGATGATATGATCGATTGTATCTATAAATAATGTTTTATAATATATCATATCAGTTATGTCTGTCTGGAACTGAGAATATGCGTGATTTACATAAACCCGCTTATATGGAAAGTTTTCTTTGGTCTGTTTGTGTAATGTACAAGTAAACTATTTTATTAGCCAATCTTTAAGTTCAAAACTAAATTGTATAAATTATACTACATTAAAGGAATTAACTTGAGACAAAGATGAATCGAATTGAATGTACTGGGGTTTAAATTTACATAGTTTTTTCTCTAGGTGATAAATTCAATGGGTTTTAGTGTAGCCATAATTATGACCAGATGATAGTACGTAGATATTTTTAATAATTATTTATTTTATCTAGCGAACAGTCAGGAAGTGTATTCAGTCCTCACATAGGCTAGAAAATTATATTAATAACTGAGTGAGATGGTACGATCACTTTACGCATCAGGCTTGTAAAACAATGGTTCAGTGTTAGAACCCAGGTTTCCGCTGAAATATTCTGCACAAATAATTCCGGCTAACCTAAGTACGGACAGTTGATAAACATAGCTATTTAGAAATATAAGAAAACAAGAAATAAAAGCAATAACATGGCTAACGTATTATAAAGCATGAATCAGACTGTAGTACATGTAAAAAGAAAACAAAACAATATGGTTAAAGTGTTTTAAAGCATGACAGAGAATCTTGTATATGCAACAACAGAAAAGAAACCCAACAACAAACAAACAAACAAACAACAAAAAACAGGAGCACGAAATTTCGATAATCTAGAGTACGAATAACAAATTTGTAAAACTGGTACGCTCTCTCTCTCTCTCTCTCTCTCTCTCTCTCTCTCTCTCTTGTTCTGTGTGATTTTTGTTTTCAACCATTTAAAAGCAACTTTGTTTTTAATAGCGTATCATTATACTCTCGCAGCCCAGACTATAGATATCAACTTTTAAAACTTACTGGCCATATCTTCAAGTCTAAACAACACATCTGAGTAAAATATAGGCATATATTTTCGTTCATGAAGTATATTTCTTCTAGATACAAGAGAAAACTAGAGTACGTTTAAAAAGTAATATTTTGCCTTGTGAAAGTTTTATGTAATGACATTATAGGTTATATCAGAAAAAATGTATAAACACGTAGGTCATATATGACCTTTCACATGGCGTAGTATGTTTCTTTGATTTATCTTATGTAATTTGCAAGTGAAAACTCATATTTAAGCTGTAAAATGAGGAAAGGAAAGAAACCAACTGAAATTATACTTTTCCATTTCTTGTCTGCTTTTTTTCTCTCTACAGTGCTTTACAGAATGATGGCGATTAACTTTACCAATATGTTGATAAGTACAGGCATTGATTCAGTGCGAAAGCATTTCAGAGAGTGAACATAAATGTATTTCCACCAAACCTTATATAATTAAATTATTTACAGTTTTAGTACACAATATTTCCAAGCAAGATTAGTTATGATAAAATTGAAATGCCACGAACAGCTGATGTGTGTCAAAGACATGAGTTCGAAGCATGTGCTGACAGTTGGTATCCATTTACATTTGCTTCCATAGATCATGCCCTGCAATGACGATTGCAATTGCCCACTATGTTCTAATAAATTACCCCAAAATTGCCCTCGCAGTTAGCATTTCCTAAATGTACCTGCCAATATCAATATCGACGTTACATTTCTGCATTTCGGGCTGAATGTTAATTTTGAGAATTGTTCGATAATCTGTGCAAGCATGAATGCATTTGATACATGGTGACTACAAGCAATGATGACTTAAAACTAATATTATACCAACAAATAGTAATGTAAACGGAAGTATTTATCATTCATAAGCTATTATTCGAGACATGTATGTAAATACGTTGAGTATATTGCAGAGGAAGCGACGGCATGCCAAAATTTTACATAGATATTCAGTCTTAGAGGTATTCTCATAATCGGCATAGTAGACCGCTCCGGTGGCCTAGTGGTTAGAGCGTCCGCCCCGGATGCGGGAGGTCGTGGGTTCGAACCCCGGCCAAGTCATACCAAAGACTTCTAAAAATGGTACTAACAGTTGCCTCGCTAGGCGATCAGCATTAAGAGGTTAGTGTTAGGAACTGGTCGGCCTGGTGTCAGGATAGTGTGACTGGGTGGGACATCATGCTACATGTATGCGGCATGATGTCCCAGTGCTAGACATCACTTTAAACTACCACACTGCAGACATCGTAGCAATATGACTAAAAAATTGTTAAAAGCTACGTTAAAAATCTAAATCACACAAATCACACATAATCGGTATAATTTCACACCACAGCCATCGCTCTTCTTTGATAAACTAACAACAAATGGCGGGAATGAAGTTCCATCTCTTGAGATTTTACTTGGAGCTTAGAGTGATCAACTGAAAATGTATTTTCATCTCTATGGTGGGCTAAAGTATTCAACATTAAGAAAACCCACAAGATGGGAGAAAATAATAACCCATTTTGATAATAGAAATGAAAACTAGGTTTATACTAACGCTTCTCCTTCTCGCCAGAGGGAAGCACGTTTATTTCATATAGCGATAGTCTTAAGACTTTCGCATTGAATATTTAAATCTTGATTGTACAAAGAAAGTTGCACGTAACATTTCACATTCACCGTAACCGTAATGACTATGTTATTCTTATGGATTATTTAATCTGAGCATTAAATCCCACTTATAGATAATTCATGCTCACTTTCTGGGTTTTGCAGGCGCAAAAATAGGTTCAGTGAGGCAGATATAAACGTGGTGGCATAAGTTAATGACGAATAAATAAATCTGACCGCCCACGTAGTCATTCATTTTGTTGAAAAATTGATAATAATATGTTCCATGCTGTACCTAACTCAGTTACAACATTGACATGAATGTTTTTCGTCTATCTGATTTTAATCTTACGCAATTTAACTGTTTTAATGTTAGGTCATTAAAGATATATGGATGCAATATACTTTATGAAATGTGTTCGAGATGACATTAGTGTACTGGACTTACCGATTACTTTAAGGTATGCTTTTGTAACAAAACTTCAAACCCGATATAATCGTCAAGTAAGCATTCCAAACCCGATATAATCGTCAAGTAAGCATTCTCTGGTCTGGAGCCGATACTATCGTCATGTACACATACTCTGGTCTGAACCACCAGCAGCACTTTGTTCATTTGGAACAATTGAGATCTTGCTGCATGTAGAAAAACATATCAGACAATGCTACGTATTATCGAAAACGCGCTGAACATGAAAATCTGACTCAAGTTTAAAAATAATTGAACAAATTGTTAAAAATTACTCATAAAGATTCAATGTTATCTCATAAACGAGCAAAATCTGTGAAACTACCAAATATGAGAAAATTAAATTTCCTGTGCAGCTTTAAAAATTAGGTCAAGATACATTCCTCTGAAGCTTCATTTCTTCATAAGATTTCTCAAAGTACCTTCCATGGAATTTCCGAAAGATTTTATCCGGTCATTTGAGAGGTGTCCAATATTAGAGGTGTCCTATATTGAGAAAATATAGTATTATTTCTTTCGCAATCTTGAAAGTGAAGTAAAGGCTACCAAAACATAATGGAATCTAGAACATTCCTATGGAAGCCGAAATGCAAGATTAATGGTATTGTATGAGAAATCACGGGAGCATGTTTGCTCATGTACATTTATGAGAAAATTAAAATAAAGTCAGTTGGTAATCTTGAAGAGGGTATTATGGTAACAAGAACGTGTTCAGCCTACTGGAATTCTTCTAGAGAGGATGTTATGTACACTTTCAGAGGATTTTGTGAAATCGTTGTTCCGTAAACAAATAGTAGCAAAAAGTCAAAATCCCAGTTGATTCTTATTGTCGCGAACATTCAACCGAACCAGCATCTGAAACCTTCCAAATAACAAGCCTCAATACAAATTTGAGAGAATTAAAGCAAGACATTTTACAGATATGTCTAACAAATTCCATGTGATTAATGTACAACATAATTTAAAGTTCGAATCTTTAACAAAACTCGGATCACGTAAATATCTAACTTGCTCATACTCGTATTTTCCACTTCTACTTTGACTTCTTTATTGTCTAAGTTTTCTTTTTCTACTCCTCATTTTTTCTTTGAAGTAAAGTAAAGAAGGATTATTTTGTTAAAGTGCTGGTGGACAAAGTGCCAGTCGTGTTATATATATGCTCTTGAGAATGATTCTCTTAAAAGTGGAATTTTCATTTTTATTTGTTAGAAGTGTAATGAAGAAGGAAAAAGAAAGACAAAAGAACCAAAACAAAAACATAAATAAAAACACAATTAAACAAAAAGAAAACAAAAGGAAATAAGCAAATCAAAAAACAAGGTATTTTTTTAAAATTCTAAATTGAACACCGCGTTGCTCGGTGACAAAAAATGACTTTCAACCAGCTGTAGCCATCAGGTGAGCGAAAACAATGCAAATCCTTTAAGAGGATAAAAATATTGATCAAAATTTGCAGACGTTTTTCTTTGGTCACGGAGGCACTTCCACTTGACTTAAATTTACATCTATATCATACTCTTTCAATCGACATAAGCTGGAGGTTTTTCAGACAACGGTAATCATAGCCTGCTCGTTACGTCCTCACGGTTTCTGCTGCCAAACCCGACCATGTTCAGCCACGTCCCATCACCGATTTGGCTTCTTGTCGTTTTATGGGCTGCCTCCATCAGTGGTAAGGAAGATTTATTAAGACTTGCTTTTCGTGAATTCGACTTGACACTGAATAAGAATGGCACACGATATATGTCTCTAAAGTAACTAACACATCTACAGATTATGCATCAGTTTCATCGGCAGAAAGTTTATGTGTTGGCATGCGCATTTACCATCAATTTCTATGGCAGAAGGTCATGTTTCGGCACTCACATTCTACTAACTGGTTCCAACAAAATCAATCATGCTAAGAAGTTATGAAAACAAAATTAATCTAGAAATATTATGTATTAAAGTAGGCTGAAAATAACTTGCTTGTTTCATTTGTGTAGATGTTTACAGGTCGCCCCAATTCCTTTAGATGTCTCGCTTCGAAATGGCCGAAAATCATTGCCATAAATTATATACCATTTGCTTTGCTATACTGACTCAAATCTCAAATTTCAAGCAACGCTAACATGAATTGGATACTTAGTCAAAGTATGGTTGCCATACAAATGTTAATGCGTTGTCATTAAGAATCCTATGTCAATGTAAGATCGAATTATATGAATTTTCTACAGTTGTGATATCAGATTGTATGTATTCTATGCTAATGTGATATCAGATTGTATGAATACACTGCAAATGTGATGCCAGATTATATGAATACACTGCAAATGTGATGCCAGATTATATGAATACATTGCCAATGTGATGCCAGATTATTTGAATTCTCTGCCAGTGTGATAGTGAATTGTATGAATCCTCTGCCACTGTAATATCAGATTGTATGAGTACACTGCAAATGTGATGCCAGATTATAAGAATACACTGCAAATGTGATGCCAGATTATATGAATACATTGCCAATGTGATGCCAGATTATTTGAATTCTCTGCCAGTGTGATAGTGAATTGTATGAATCCTCTGCCACTGTAATATCAGATTGTATGAATACACTGCAAATGTGATGCCAGATTATATGAATACACTGCAAATGTGATGCCAGATTATATGAATACATTGCCAATGTGATGCCAGATTATTTGAATTCTCTGCCAGTGTGATAGTGAATTGTATGAATCCTCTACTATTGTAATGCCAGATTTTACGAGTCACTTGCAAGTGTAATATCAGTTTGGAATCACGGACGTCTAAAATAATTTGCCAACTCTGACTCATCTTTTGCCATTTCTAACTGTTGTTCCACCAGAGTGCAAGATGCGATAAACAGATTCAATGAATCGATTATACATAATGACCTTTCTACTCTCTTTTGGAAAAAAAAACGTTCACTTGCCCTTTTTTGCTGGACAAAGTTCATTCTTCCTTTAAAGGTCTTTTATCTAAAGCAAATTGGCCAGTTTATGTATCTTTAACACATCATCATTATTTCGTTACAGAACTCGCATCTACCTCTCCCCTCTTTTCGTCCTCCAGTCTGAGCTACTTTTTGGCTTTCCATTGTCATTTTTTACTAGTACGAACGAAGTACTAGTAACTTGATAGTTGATTTGAATAATTTTAACTATTAGAATACAATCTGAAGAAGAATTATGAAATATTCCTTTCTTGCGACAAGATGAAATGACAAAACAAAATAGAGTTATTTAAATTTCTAATTTGATGATCTAAGAATACTGCAGTAATTATTGTTCTGATACCTGCATACCTCCAGGGTTTTCTTTAATGCAAATGCTTGTAAATATTAACATGTCATTTTATGGGGGGGGGGGGTCTCCAAATGAAACTTTTGACTTATCTTTCTACTCAGTTATGCAAAGCTAATTTTAACTGGCAAGGCGACAAAGTATAAGTATATTAAATTATGCAAAATCCGTAAAATCGAAAACTTAGTAAAAGACAACTTTACCATGAAGGCGTGAGTTAGACTTTTAAAACCTTTTTAAGTTCAATTTCATTTCAAAACAGATAATTCTAATATGTGATAATTCAATTCTGATATGAAGAGTTGTTTGCCTGGTGTAGTTAGATATTTTCAAAGAACAACAATGTTATTTCCATCGCAAATTCCTAAAAACAATGAAACTCTCCCATTTGTGTATGTGTATATATATATATATATATATATATATATATATATATATATATATATATATATATATATATATATATATAGGCAAGTATATTTGGCTTGCGATTTTATGCATAATGCACAAAGTGATTTCAAGACTGAGTCTTTTTTTCTTCTGATTTTATTCCATCATGCAACCAACGGTATGTGCCAGTAAAATGTTACCTTTTTTACAGCTGATGATGCCCTAATGAGTGGACCTCCAACAGGTAAGAATAGCATTAGACCTCCAACAGGTAAGAATTAAGAATAGCGTTAGACCTCCAACAGGCAAGAATAGAATTAGACCTCCAACAGGTAAGAATAGCATTAGACCTTCAACAGGTAAGAATAGCATTAGACCTCCAACAGGTAAGAATAGCATTAGACCTCCAACAGGTAAGAATAGCATTAGGCCTCCAACAGGTAAGAATAGCATTAGACCTTCAACAGGTAAGAATAGCATTAGACCTCCAGCAGGTAAGAATAGCATTAAACCTTCAACAGGTAAGAATAGACTTAGACTTCCAACAGGTTAGAATAGACTTAGACCTCCATCAGGTTAGAATAGCACTATACCTTCAACAGGTAAAAAGAGAATTATACATATTTACCTTTGCGGGCTTACACGTATTACGCACGGAAGTCGAAACTCCGATTGCTTATAATCTTCAGGTCCTCATTTTCATATCGTCGTACTCTAACCTTATGTTAAATTATCCAATAAAATCGAATGTTCCCTTAATTCCGGATAGTCAAAGTTTATCGTGCTCTTGTTGCATCGATTTATCAGACTGCATGAGTAACCTATGTTTTCAAATCTTATTTTCATTTTCAAAATTGTAAACGACAATTTCATCATTACAGGAAAGAAAATTATTGTTTTTGCAAACAGTCACAAGATAAAATATTATTAGTATATAAATCTGGAATCATTAACGTTTATGCACCTGATGACACACACTATTTGTTTTTTTATATGAGAAATGAATATCTAACATGCTGAAGCATTAAGAAGGGCATAGAAACTCAAAATCATAAACGGGAATTATTTTGCTATATGCAGATAAAATAACGTAACTCAAGCGCATTCATGGAATGTCTTGATTTTGGTTCACCATTCCGAAATGTTATTTATAACCCCATGTGTTGCAAAATTAATCCGAGTTTACAACCTTATAAATGAATTCGCACATTACATGGTCGATAATTACTAGTTGTGAGTAATACTGACTTTGACTATTATAGTGTATGTTTATTGCTGGAGATATTTTAATCATAAGACAAAATACTACAGTAGCACAATTACAAAGACTCTAAAAACAATAGAGGATAAATGCTGATATAACTGTATCTTCAATAACAGTAATAATAATAATAATAATAATAATAATAATAATAATAATAACCAGAAAAAGTAGATAAGTTTCACGATCCAGCTACGGTATTATAAATAATAGTACAGAAGGTGTGAATTGACGAATTTAGAGCCCCCAGCAGTGAAGCTGACACGCTAAACGCATATAACTACTCAAGATTCAGTAGATACAAATTTTATAAAATTTAAAGAATCAAATTGATAAATATATTCAATATAAAGTCTTCAATGTCTGCTCAGTACATTGACATATTAATCGACCTGTTTACTCAAATTCCCATTTACTCGTTCGTTCATCATTCGAAATGTTACTATCCATATGCCAGTGTCACTGTTCTTTGTGCTGTTCCTTATAACTAATCAGCTTCAATCTTTCTCCTCCTTCCTTCCTTCATTCTTCTTTCGCTTTCTACCTCATCTTCCTTTACTTCCTCCTTCCTTCTACTCTCGCCTTCTTCTTCCTTCTCCTTTCTACTTTTATCTTCTTCTTCCGCCTTGTTTCTACTCTTGTACCACTCAGTGTGAGCACCCTGGAGGCTTCCTTTCATAAGCTTTGAAATTCAAATTTCAGTATCCTATTACGAAATAAGTCACCACCAATATCTTAGTGGCATTCCTTTAGAGTTAACTTCAACCACCGTTTCCCTTCTCTAGAACACCGTGGTTTAACTCAAGACCCACGCATTTGTACTCTTTCAGAATTCTCATGAAACTGAAAATCTTAGTGAAGGTTTTGTTTACGAATGCTTGCTAATTTGGATTATATTCGTTTACCGCCTATTCGCATGAACGACTCGTTATTTTGAACGTGTTTGCGTTCTACTTAATTTATGCGGTTATTTGCTATTAACATGCCACCAGAGCAAGCTGCAGAAAGTAAATGCGCCCCGAATGTCCCTGTGTGTCCTCTTCCGTTGAAGACCGTCACCATCCATACAAGCAGCACTAGTTCCTTAATTCATTTATTTCAAATCAATGCCCAGTTTTCTGTTTGAACCAGGCTGTCCCTAACCTACCTCCAAACATGTGATAGTCACATTCGATTTGAATACTCCTGATTTGTGAATTTTCCTATATTGTAATAGTTTATTAATTTTCACGAACTATGCGTACGTTTATTTTCCAAAAGGTTCGTCACATCGAGCTTAAGTAGCTGTCCATTTTTATGATCTTTATTCGGGTGTTAAATATCGTGGGTTGGTAAGGTAAACCAATCAGAATCCTTTCAGGGCCTAGCAAGTATTAGGTCTAAAGGGGGCATACTTGGGTTAGAATAACAGCCCTGTGTGTGTGTGTGTGTGTGTGTGTGTGTGTGTGTGTGTGTGTGCATTTTTGGAGGGGGAGGGTTAGGTGCCGCGTATGCTATACCATGTGCAAGTTATAGATGTACCTGTTCTTTGTATACGTCATATTGTACGTTAGCCACACACACACACACACACACACACACACACACACACACATATATATATATATATATATATATATATATATATACACACAGACAGACAGACACACAGACAGACAGAGAGCGGTACGCAAGTGGAATTCTCATTACCTTGCAGATTGATATACATGAATAAAATCTCTCATGCTCAATAATATAATCTCGTATATGTGTTAGCAGAATCTAGTAGATATATTAATAGAATCTAGTATATGTGTTAATAGAATCTATGATAACCATTAATATAATCTATCATATGTATTCAAAGAATCTAGTATACGCATCAATACAATCTTTTGGCGTTCGTGGAAAAATACCTTTATGTGCTGCACATGGTGTTCGAAAAGCAGATACGTGCAATAGTATCAACGTTCTAAACTGAGCTCAAAAAATAAAATCTCAGAAATTTCCTGTTAGATATCAATTTAAATGTATATAATGCCATTATCAGCGATCAATGAACGGCGAAGTAACTGAATCCTCGTTGTACTCGACGGACGATATCATGAATGAAAAATTGGGAAATAATCATTCATGGAAATAGTTACAATACAGCATCGTAGGTGATCTGGACGACGTCTATTTTTAACAGACGCTAAAGTATTATCTGGCTGATTAATTTAGGTCTTAGTTTACTTGATTACACGTTACTCTTAGATCTGGAATAGAGAAAAACTCGTACTGGTCTTTTTCATATAATTTACAGCTATGAAAACTCACCAGATCCCGACGACATGCGCAACAAGGTAACTCATGGTTTCGTTATAGGACAAAAGATATTTTAGATTATCTAGCAGCTGAAAGCGCGATTAACACAGAATAAAATGGATATACTGGAATAACTGTCGCAGAAAAGCCTTTATCATGTATAGCAGTCGCGCTAGAATAACTATCCAGTGCCATTTTTGTTGTCATACATAGGAATTCTTGTTAGAGACATCAATCTGTATACGTATACATCATGACGATATCCAGTCGTCATGAGATTACTCGCAGAGCACAAAAGAGAGATTCCCGCTGACTGAAATAAAGTCACACTGGCCGGCTAAAACAAAGAACTACATGAACGCAATGCGAAAATAGATAAGATAAACAACGAACGGGAAGAAATGCAGTGGCTATCAGTTATTGAGCAATATGGCAAAGATGAAAAGTTCGAGAAGGAAATAAGGCAGGTATCAGCTATCGAACCATAACACGAAGCGGTCTTTGATCTAGATCAAAAAGTCCAAAATGGCGACCTTCGGTCGCCTGCAGCGGACTCCGTCAGCTATGGTGTATCTCACAAACCCCCCAAAAGAATTGTCAACTGTGCATATGCTCATTTATAGTGCCAAGGTTGAGTTACGTGTACTCTGAGTGGTATTTTGAGTCTAAAAGTCTGATAAATATTGGCAGAATGACAGAGGCTTGTGCGATAGCTATATTATTTCAGAATAAAATTTATCAATATTGATCAAAACGATGAATGGTTCGTCCAGGATAAGATGATTCAGTATTTGACTAACGTTAAAAATGTTCATCGGTTGTTACCATAACATCAAAGTCAGAGTCAGGATTAGTTACTGGCACTGACAAAGTTTAGTAAAATTATTGACCATAACTAACCTCGTTGGCCACGAGCGAGCAAAGCTCGCCAGGTCGGCCGCAATAGACTTTTCTAAGATGCAGCAGCCAGTTCGCACCAAGATAGCAAGCAGTAAAAGAGGATCTGTTCGTCGTTGTGATGAAAAATATTTTCCTGAACCAACGTGTGGGTGCTGACGCTCTAAGGTAATAAATCGACAGGTCACATGTGAAATGTTATGCGTGGTCAAACTCCAGATAGGAGCAGTAGTACTTGCTGCTTCTCCTTCTAGTTCTCCAGGGGCGTACAGATATCTCACGATGGCACTGGCTTAGTCCAATATTAGTTCAAGATCAGTGGATTTAACTCGATACACTGGTGTTACTATTTTTAAATTTTGATTGCTACGGCGGGTTTCATCGCGATCGTGTGCGTAACTTAATTGTTCAACGCGACTACCACCTCGGGAAGTCTTGCTACCCATTCTGGTGATCGCCCACTAGAACCCTTGCGTTGCATCAACATTTTATGACGGTATTGATGTCCAAACAATTGTTCGGCGAGTGTACGGTTAAATAGCTCAACGATGGTTTGATCGAGATGAAATGTCATTGGCGAATTTTAACCTGGTATTATTTCACCAACGCGGCTGCTGAGCCACGAAATTCCCTGCCCTGAGCAACTTGTAGTAGTGCAAGCCAACGTAATGGTCCATGCTAGTATATGCGCGTTAATGCATCTAGGACCTCGGTGGCCTTTTTTGAAGCTTCCTTGTATAGATTGGCCACATTGACAACGGTCAACGCGTATTAGTAGTTGCCGTCGTGTGGTAGAAACAAAATATTAACCCGGTGAACTTCTTTGGGTGTTCTGACGTCAAACCATCCTAGTGGAATTTTTTTTAGGCGCCGGTAAATAAATCTGCCATAATGCCTGTCACGCCTACCAAGCCTTGGAAACTTTTTATGAACGTGAGCGACACTCTCTGATTCGCTGACCGCCCCGGTGCCCTTCCAATAACCTCTAAGACTGTAATAAATTAATTCCATCATTATGCTAGCGGCTATTACTCAAAATGGCACTCAGCGAGCACAGCTCGCGATTTATTGTCCCACAGCTAGTTTTGCACGCATCGATATTTTTTCAACCAGCGTGCTAGACGTTCTCAAACAGACGGTACGATGATGTTTTTTAACGCGTTAATAAGCGCACGATTAGCTATATGTCTCCGAGGTAAATCTCGACTTCGATATTCAAGGTCGTGTAGGTAAAATGCACGACCCATCTCGTTGACTGGATTCTCGCCACTGCGTGGATTATTAGTAAAATCTAGTCGGATATCCAATCTAGTCCCCGGTCCACAGTAATTGTATCGATATCACCACCCACCTTGGTTATACTGTATATTTTGCGCCACATCGCACACACTAAATTGAGATTGCACGAGGTTTATTTTTTTGTCGTGACTTCATGTGGGTTTAACGTGTATCTGTGTTCCTTGCATCGGAGACAGAATAAACGTATACATATTTTGTAACTATGGCAGCATTCAGTAAATCAAAGGAGGATAGCGAGTTTAGCATACTTTACTTTTCAGCGACAAAAGTCACCTCTCCATCAAAAACCACCAGGTGTTACCAAACAGTGTCCATGCGATAATTATAGGGTCATCTGGCTCAGGTAAGACACAGTTGTTGTTGAATCTCGTCATGAGAGTGCTGACGTGGACAAGTTATAACTGGTAGCATCAACCGCAGATGACCAGCCTTGTTATAAGGTCCTGCGAGATTTCAATGACGCTGAAAGTAATGTAACTGATGGTCTTGGACATAGGTGAATTCATTACGGACATCGAAGACACACTCGTCGTCGAGGACATCACAACTTAGTTGAGTTCGACAACGTAATGCTTGATAAGCCGTCTAATTTCGCAGCCATATTTTTCAAGGGAAGACACAAAAGCACCGACCTGATACATCTGGTACAACGATACACACAAATTCAGAAAGTGATCAGGGACAACACGAAAATGTTATCGGTGTTTATCGGGGTAGACTCACGCTGCAAAATATTTACACGACAAGGTGTTCCAGCGACATGGATTTCAACAAATTCAAAAACTTCTTCGCAAAAAACGAGCAATCCTACACGGGATTGTTCCATCATGATTACGTGGAAACCTCGAAAAGGATCGGAATTGACTGGATATACGCTTAAAATAATAGGAGCAGAACAGAGCAACTCGCACAGGAACGACTATCTACTCTACAAAGATATGCAGTCAAACAACAATTACAATCGCGTTCGTCAACTAGGGAAGATCTCTCCGCGGGGTTCGAACAGACATTTGCCCCGCCGATTAAGCCAAAGAAGGAAATCGCCACGGCAACAGCAGCAACCAAGCAGACACTAGCACGTGTAACGGAAGACATTGAAGCTATTCGAGGCACCCCTAAGAGCATGCCAGAACAAATTAGAGAAGCCATTGCGTCAACAGAACGTGCCGAGCAGGCGGCACGGGGAGTGGGGGGGTGGGACACGCGATGAAGTCGGTGATATCCTTGACATGTTTGCACGTGAGGAACCACTACAATATAAATTAGAATAGGCCACGCCACCACAATTTTAACGAGTGCACCCACCAGAAACAATTTTTGAGGATGCAGCCGCGTTTGTGAGAAACGAGTTTGGCCGCAGAAGTCGACATTTATTACATGGAACAACCCCTAAGAATACTGATTAGTGGTAAAAATGGGTTTATCGAGGGTTAACCGGAAAGAGTTGGGTATTAGATAAAGGTGGGAAGAAGAAGGCCGATGAGGGCTGGTTAGATTTATAAGCATGATAGAACACATCGAAGAGAACGTCGACTCAAGTAAAACTGTGGAGCACAACAAGTTGGACGACGATAAATAAATATCTGCCGCAAATGTCGCAGCGTTGGATGCCGTTGCATATGCCGGACATAAAATAGCACAAAATGTAACGGGGGCAAGCTTCTCAAAATAGGTTCGGGCTAAGACTAACACCACGAACAAATCGGGGTACCGATGTCAAATTTTGACCTAATGGCCGAAGGAAAGAAAAAGAAATACTGGAAGGAGATTTCCATGCGAGATCACCTTCCAGATACACCACGGCGAAAAGAAACCAGAATAATCAACTTTGATTCCGCCGATAGCCTAGGAATGAGCTAGGTCGCATACTGTATCAGTCCAGATGAAATCATATATATTGATTCATACGGGTTGACGCCTCCTCAAGAATTTATTAGGTATATTAGACGACTGAGAAAACTGCACTGTGGTCAACAACGTTGCCAACACACACAGTGACAGACCCTCCGATATGCGGTAAAGAAGCTATAGCGACGCTTATTGCCATGACAGACTCGACCAATCGTGTGACCACGTGGAATAAATAGACGGCGTTGTAGCCGGGTAATTACAATAAAGTAATTGAAATAACAACCTGATGATAGATATTTATGGAGGATCAAGGATGGAGAGTGGAGAGGGCGTCGGACAAACTGCATTCGTGGACACATCAATATTTTCAACAAGAGATGATTTATCGGCGTTAATAAACACAGCCGGTGTATTTCAAGATCAATTTGGGCAGATAAAACCAGCGACGTTAAAGTGATTGATCAACAGCTGAAGGTAAATTTGTTGAAATCGGATAGGATCGTATATGGATTATCAAGAGAGTCGATCTCATGGAAAGTGTCTGTACGCGGAGATACAATGCGGGGGTGGGGTGTGGGTGTGGGGTGGGGGTGGGGTGGAGGTTGGGAACTCAACATCGGAGGCAATAAGATAGTTGTAGTACGTGACCAAGACGGCGATCAGGATGTGGCCAGAAAAAATATGATGAGGCGGCAGCTCCTAGTAAAATCGACTTTGATGATGTTATGTATAGCTGTTTTTTTTAAGTCCTGGTACATTATTTTGTCTAATTTTTATAACTTTTATTCATGGCTGTAATGTGTACAGAATATCCTTATTTCATTCTGCATACATGATTTTAAAATCTGTTAAGATCATAATATTAAATAGGAACTATTAATAGATGTTTACGAATATCTTGACAATTATTATTAATAATCTTAATAATAATAATAATAATAATAATAATAATAATAATAAGACTTAAATGTTGCTGATGGCTTAATTTCTCAGTGGCTGATGGAGTTTCGACGTTTCTAGAATAATTCTGTAAGTTCCTGTTGTTTGGGCTAGGTCATATGAATAGGATAAATTGACGCAAAATGAGTAGTGTATTCTGTCAGGTGGGATCTATTGCGAAATATTGTCGCAATATACAGTGTATATAAAGAGAGAATTGTGTTATCAGATTCATTCCGATTTTGGAGTGATTCACACATCTTGTGTTCCTGTTGTACGTCTGCAGACGTATTTTATGTTGTACTTAGATATTATTCTGGATAACGCCATATTGACAACGTCACGATTCTTGGATGACCAGTACAGTTCCGGTTTTCAAATCTATAAGGAACTTTTTATTCATTTATAATTTTCATAGACCTTTATAAGTATTAGTTTGGATTCACTTTATAATGCTCTAAGTTCCTCTCACCTTTTCATTTATGACGTTGATAATTAAATTGCTTGTTAAGTTTACAAATCTTGCTGGTTTTGCGTTTCTTTTCTGTTACTTAGTTTGTGACTATAGAGTCGTAACAGAAAATTGGGGACTCGTCCAGGATTTGAACCCGGGACTTCTTGTATGTACGATTATTTTCTCAGTTACGCAGAAACGCGCAAAGAGACTCTAGAGCCCTTGACGATAAAACTTGCCGATATTAACACGAAATTAACTGCGATGGAAACGAAGCCGTTAGCAGCCGAAGGCATACGCCGTATCTTGATTCGGCAGCAAAAGATATTGGCAATATACAAAGTGGCATAACACTTGCTGTTGTGTCAAGTAACAAACTTTGACACGCGATTACCTCGTGTGGTTGTTTCTTTAAATCCTATATAGACTGAGAAGAGACACCCGGGGAAGTGGTGGTTGTGTGGGGTGTTGGGAGTCAGTGGAATATTTTATATAAGTTTGAAAAGGATATTTTTCGCTTTTCATTATACAGCGAGGTAAAATTTACCGTTGAAAAATTCGATATATCTACAGGTACCTATAAAAAAATTAATCTCGTTTGATGGGTTAATAAGACTAGTCGCAGGTGTATAAACATTATTTTAGATTAGCATCAACTGATGCAAGTTTAATGGAGGCAAACTCTTACACCTGTTATAATGGACGATCCATATTAATATCGGCTTGATAAAGTCATCAAGGCCAAGACGACACGGTGTGCAGAAATTGTGAAACGCCAAAGAGCCTGATAAATTTCCTTGTCGAGTTTACGCTCTTTCGACAACATGCAACATACACTGCTGGATAACTGGGATATCTTGGTGAATTCGTCATCGATTTTGAATATAGTTAGCTGTGGCTTAATCAACGTGTACTTGTCCTCGACTTTAGTTATTTCATCACACAGTTGACCTAGATCGTCAACGTCCTTGTTTATATATGATTTATTTTTTAAAATGAATTTTCAAAAGGAGATAATAGTACCCAGATGCTTAATTAATGGTATACATTGAGATTACAGACACTCATGCCATCATTAAAATGTTTTATATATTGTTTTTACGGCCAACCGACATACAACCAGTCACCGCTCCGGTGGCCTAGTGGTAGAGCGTCCGCCTTGAATGCGGGAGGTCGTGAGTTCGAACCCCGGCCGAGTCATACCAAAGACTTTCAAAAATGGTACTAACAGCTGCCTCGCTTGGCGCTCAGCATTAAGAGGTTAGTGTTAGGACTGGTTGGCCTGGTGTTAGGATAATGTGACTGGGTGGGACATCATGCTACATGTCTGCGGCATGATACCCCAGTGCTAAACATCACTATAAACTGTCACACTGCAGACATCGTAGCGATACGACTAAAAATTGTTAAAGCTACGTTAAAAATTTAAATCACACTCTCACACACACATACAACCAGTCAATGTTAATTATGTTGAGTGAAGTCACCTCCAAATTTGCCAGTAGGGTGCCAAACGACAGCATAGAACACTCAGAGGAAGCTTTAAGCAAATATCGCTACTTCTCAAGGAAATTTTGTGTGTCTAGTAGTATAATTAAGTCAAAAAATACATTCGTCAAAGTTGACATTCAGTTGCATATACACAACTATCCAAGCTCGACTGCCTCCCCATTTAATATAGAAAAAATAATTTTCCGCGGGCGTGACTCGAATCCGCAAAATCTTTCCCCATTCTCGGCCATTTAACCATCTTCACCACTGACACGTTTAAACATTATTAGCAAGAACTAATATATAAAGTTAACAGAGCTGTAGATCGATTAGTCATACACAATCCGATATAAAAGAAAATTCATTTTATTCCTGGGCCCGTCCACCCCTGTTTAAAATGAATTTTCTTTTATATCGGGGAGCGAGCAAGTTCGTCTGAGTCTGGTAGACGTCAGCCAGGTCTTTCAGCATTAATTCCTCCTTGAGATTACGACTCGTGAAACTCATACTTAACGATATGACTGTACTCGCTAGACTGTGTGATGTAATCCAAGCTGGTTTAGGATGAGGTGTCACAAGTTGGCGCATTCGATACGCGTATTGTTTTGTCCTGGCTGATATAAATTTTTATCCAACGCGGCTGTTTCAGTGACGCGCCGAGGGCGTGATATAAAAATTGTTGCCGGACCCATCATGGGGCTTGGTCAGTATATCAAGGGTGGAGGGGGCTGGTCGCGACCACCCACATGGAAACCTAAGGGGAGTGATCGGCTGGCCTCCCCTGATGCTCATGGTACGTGTCGCGGTACGATAAAAAATATCGAGATGCAACTCGGCACAAAATGTTTCGTGGTACCCAGCTCTGCCTTTGAGTGTTCTTCATACATACATTTTACTTTGGTCGCTCGAGCATTCTTGATTCACAGGTTGTGTTCACATGAATGTCGTTTATACATATGTTCATACATATGTTCTATTGTACATTTATGAATCTCCTGTGCCAGATCGAATAGTGAAGAAGATATACATTTTACACGCAAAGACTCCATAAGGTCATATCCAAGATCACTCTTAACTTAACCAACAAGGCTTACGACTTCAGTACTTTGGTACTGGACTTTTTAGATTTTAGTCTCGCAAATCCCATTATGGATAAGTGTCTGATATTGAAATGCACTGAACATAAACGTTTTTCTTTCTTATTAGAAAAGTTTTAGAAGTTTAGACAGCATGCATTGTGTTTCGGGGAAAATGGAATTAAATGTGTCCATTGTAAGTAAGTTCTTGTGATCTATTTGATATGCCATCTATCATGTAGTTTTCCTTATGTTAAAATATATGTGATAGCTTCATTTTACTCTTCCTATTTATATTGCAAAAGTATGGAATATCAGCCCTAATTTCATGAAAGAATTAAACTTTTATGACCATTGTGCTTTGATCATTACAGGTAAATGTGGTAACGAAGTGTATAACCCTGTAAATGAGATGTGCTGTAACATGGCTGTTAAGAAGAGGGATGGGAGGGTGCCACGATGCTGCGGGTCAAATGTTATTGATGGAGTCAGTTTTCTCTGTTGCAAAGACCACGTACAGAAGCGCCAGGGGCTTCTTCCGCAGTGCTGCCGAAAAGAAAGTTTTGATGCAACAAGGTTTATGTGCTGTCGGGGAACAATTCAAGGAAGAGTCGGAAAGTTACCGAGATGTTGTGGAAACACAACCATTGACTCTGCTGAACAAGTCTGCTGCGAAGGTAAAGCAAGAAAGAAGACTGGAAAGCTTCCAAAATGCTGCGGCTCTGAAGTTTATGATGCATCGAGGCAGTTGTGCTGCAAAGGTGTTTTGCAAAGAAGGGTAGGAAAAACCGCAAAATGTTGTGGAACGTCAAGTTTTGACCCTGTTAAAGAAATATGCTGCCACGGTAATGTGTTCAAACGAAAGGGAACCAGGCCGAAATGCTGTGGAGGAAATGGTTATGACGCAGTGAAAGAAATATGTTGTAAAGGGAACCTGTACCCAAGAAAAGGAGTAGAGACGAAATGCTGCGGAGACAAGTCATATGAAGCCTGCAAATTTATGTGTTGCAAAGAAAATATAGAGAAAAAGTACGGGATTTTACCACGCTGTTGTAATGATACGAGCTATGATGGCGCATCCAGCCTTTGCTGCCATGGAAACGTCTTTAAAAAGAAGGGGACGAAGCCAGCATGTTGTGGAAACACTATGATAGATGCCATTAAGGATCTTTGCTGTCAGGGCAACAAGGAGACACGACATGGAGCCACAGTAAAATGCTGCGGAGAGAAAAGTTATGACACAGTTACACACATGTGCTGTGAAGGAAAAATACAGAAACGGAACGGACCACGGCCAAAATGTTGCGGGACACAGGGATACGATTCCATGATGTATATTTGTTGCAACGGTCTTTTGAAGCACAAGAAAGGTGCACAACCGAAATGTTGTGAAACAAGAGCTTACGATGCAGCCTTCCAACTGTGTTGCGAAGGCGCAGTGCGAGATAAGAAGGGTCACAAAGCCAAATGCTGTGGTAACAAATCTTATGATATGGCATACTCCCAGTGTTGTGAGGGCCACATACAAAAGCTACATGGTGACATGCCGAAGTGTTGCGGTCATTACTCCTATGATGCCGTCAAGTACTTATGCTGCGAAGGAAAGCTTGAAAAGCGCACAGGTATTGACCCTGGATGTTGTAGAGACAGAATGATCGATGAAGCCAAACAATTGTGTTGTGAAGGGGTTGTGATAGACAAAGAAGGCACCGCACCTAAATGCTGCGGAAACAGAATGTATGACTCAGCCTTGCAAATATGCTGCAATAATACTGTAAACGATATGGTCGGACCCAGACCTAGTTGTTGTGAAACCAAAGCTTTTGACGCAACGAGTAACATGTGCTGCATGGGCGTAATCCAGCCTCGTTTTGGGAAAAAACCAGAATGCTGTGCGACTTCCTCCTACGATGCCGTAATCAGCATGTGCTGTGATGGTAGTGTTCAAAGTCGAAGGGGGATACAGCCATTATGCTGTGTATCTCACGGATATGACGCTGTGACCCAAACTTGCTGCGAAGGTCAAATACACAACAGAGTTGGATTGGATCCACAGTGTTGCAGAGATCAGATACACGATGCCGCAGACTCAATATGTTGTCGTGGACGAATTTATGCAAAAGGTGGAATAGATCGTCAGTGTTGCTCGGAGTTGCATTATTATCCGATGACTCAGATCTGCTGCAAAGGGAACGTCTACGACCGTACCGGAGTAGATCCGCAATGCTGTGACGGTTTCGTGTACGAGGGCACAACACACGTTTGCTGTAATGGCATGATCAAGCCGAAAGTGGCTGCAGTAACGTATTGCTGTGGTCCCTATCCTTACGACAACTCAACACAAATCTGCTGTAATGGTAGAATCAACGACAAGAAAGGACACGAACCACAATGCTGCGGCTGTTATTCCTATGAAGCTTCTACGTATATGTGTTGCAACCAAGTGATCCAAAAGAAGCATGGGAAGATTCCAGCTTGCTGCTCAACACGCAGCTATGACGCAGCAATTTATGAGTGCTGCAATGGTGTCTTGAAGAAGAGACCAGATACAGAGAAACAATAGTTAATGTGACCGGGATGCGGGTGCCGTTTTTAGAAGTGCAAATTGAACATTGATATAGAAAAGTGTTCCTGGCATCCCGTTTGTTTATGTCTCCGTATCTTAAAAAGAAAGATTTGCTTGAAATAAAGAGGTACATTCTTTTAACTTTAATATCTAAATATCCTTTAGATGTGCCGTAAGTTTCTCTCTCTCTCTCTCTCTCTCTCTCTCTCTCTCTCTCTCTCTCTCTCTCTCTCTCTCTCTCTCTCCATTTAAGCGCTTGATCTATAAAAAAAGCCGCCAACTCTCACTTTGATATTTAAATATTATTTTGACGTATGAAAGAGAAATTGTCAGTCTTTGCAGTGAAATTCAATAGTCATTCGACGATGGGTTTTTTTGATTTTGTCGCTCTGTGCTTAAGATAAAATATGACAATTTACTAATCATGTGGATTAACGTCATTGTTATATTAAATAATGTCGCCTGCTGAAATTAGGTTCAAAATATAGGGTAACGCACTGTATTTTTCTTGGAAGCTGAATTGTTCAGGCAATTGTATTTGTGGTAAGAAATAGGTATATTAAATATGGGATCAAAAGCTCAAAGGTCAGGGTAACTGTGAACGAAAAACAGTTTTCCGCCCCATTGTATTAGTCCTATATCAATTTTTGAGGCATAATTTGTGGATGGTTTGCACCTTGGGTAAGTAAACAGCACGTCGATTTTTAGATAAAAAAAAAAAAAACAAAAACCGGTCAAACTTCAAAGTCACTGCCACTGAAAGAAGAAACATGGTTTCCACACAAAATAATTAATTCTATAATACAGACCTGCATTAGCTTTGTTTCGGCTTGCACTCAATCTAAACGAAAATCCTATTAATTTTTTTAATCAAAAGGATGAAAAGGTTAAAGGTCAAGGCCACCTTTACTGAAAGAAGAACCAAACGTTGTTTCCTTGGTAACTTTAGTTTTTTCACCAAAGTCTGTGAAGTTTATGCACTTGAATGTATGCAGTAGGCCTATTGATTTTGGACTTAAAAGGTAGGATGACTTGAACTTAGCTAAGAAAGAAACACACACACACACACACACACACACACACACACACACACACACACATATATATATATATATATATATATATATATATATATATATATATATATATATATATATATATGCCAGCGTCTAACGGTTAGAAGTTAGAGGTCACAGTCATGGCAAGTTTAATAAAAAAAAAATAATGGTTTCTGCACATTAAGTTTAGTTCAAGACTGCAAAAGTCTAGTCAGTGAACCCCGGGGTTCAATAATGTCAAGAGTCAACTATCCACATCCTCTTAGTACCTACAATGAGGACTGTTAAGACGGGGTGAGTGTGTAATGTGCTGTTTACAGTTCTCTTTTCGACAAGACGTTGTTGTACTCAACAGGACGCATTTACAAACTAAGATGCAAGTCTCCATGAACTGTAAAGACTTAACCGAATTCACCAAAGCATTAAATGTATGTCACTGCGACCTAATTTTGGTAGCAACACGCATCAATACAAGGTTGAACGACTGTATGATCCATAAAGCTTGATAAACTGACAATCTGTAAACACAAAACCTAACTCAAACCTTTTTAAGCGTGAAGTGTTGCGCATTGTGGCCTACTTTTAGTAGGATAAGGGTAGCAACATATTCCTTCCGTATTTTTCGCAGGTGATGAAAATAGCATCCTGTCCAGAAATGCATTCACCCCATGTTAATATATCAAAGAAAACAAAACTTAATACGGTGTAGTCAGTAATGCGAAAGAAGAAACGATGAATACAGTATAATTAGTTATTTATTTTTTACTTATAGCGCATATACAAAGTTCACGTGTTTATTTTTACCGAATGAAAAGGCGAATTAAACTAGTAAAAACCCTCAGCGCTTACAAAGTACTCGTTATAAAGTATGTTAACTTGACTAACTTATAGTTCGTTCCACAGCATCGCGAATGATATCCGCTCCTGTTTCTAATTGAATTTTCAGGCCGGCATCTTGAAATGTAGCTAAAATTACCGAATTTGTTTCGTGCACGAATTATTTAAATATAATTCATATTGACATTCAGCGCAACACTATTCATTCGAAACATGCTGAAAAAGACTGGTCTGTATACTGAATTTCACGAAGAGTCAAATATATCAAAGGAGGCAAGTGCATTATGGCGAATAGGAAAATTGATAACTCCTTAATAAACAATCGACTCTACCACAGGTTATGGCGGCATTATCCCGTTTCAGCATGTAACGGGAACCAAGTGTTAAGCTTTATCGATACAAATGGCGTTGAAATAGTTCGTGCGCGAAACGAATTAAGTAATTTAGGTACATTTAAAGACGCTGACGTGAAGATTCACTGAGCTACAGACACGGACGTCATTCGCGATGCTGTGTGAACGAATATAGTGTTTAAGTCTCTGATTCGATAACGTAAACAAAAACTTTCATCCTTTTTATATACCCTTTTTATTAGCCACTTACATCTTCAAAAATTAAGTCCATTAACGATCTAAATGTTCTAAATCGATTGATGGAAAAGTTTCAGAAATGTGAAAACAGTTCCCAACATTGAATCATAGGTTCCTTACTGAAACTGGAAGATGGCAAAATTGGGATATACCTGAATATATATAAGAACTATATAACTATATCAGAAATATTAATAAACACAAATATATTGAGTTAAATCATTCTGTTATCATGTAAAATTTAAGATAGTTGTGTCCTCTTTCCATCATTTGTATGTATGTATGTATGTATGTATGTATGTATGTATCTATCTCTCTAT